>JARYGA010018043.1:0-25705 GCA_030545235.1 Helianthus tuberosus
TGTTTTACTAGCATAATAAATTGGGTGAAAATGCTTATCTTTTCTTTGTCCCAAGACAGCTCCAACTGCAAAGTCACTTGCATCACACATGATTTCGAAAGGTAATTTCCAATCAGGCGCTATCATGATAGGTGCATTGACTAGCATTTCTTTTAGTGTTAGAAATGCTTGATTGCAATCCTTGTCAAAGATGAAAGGGGCATCTTTTTCAAGTAATTTTGTTAGAGGCCTTGAGATTTTAGAGAAGTCTTTGATAAATCGCCTATAGAATCCGGCATGCCCTAAGAAACTTCTGATAGCTCTAACAGAGGATGGGGGTGGTAATCGAGAAATAGTGTCTATTTTGGCTCGATCAACCTCCATTCCCTCGCTTGAGATTTTGTGACCGAGTACTATTCCCTCTGTTACCATGAAATGGCATTTTTCCCAATTAAGGGCGAGGTTAGTTTCCTCACATCAGGATAGCATTCGTTCAAGGTTACCGAGGCATTGGTCGTATGAATCTCCAAAGATATAAAAGTCGTCCATGAAGACTTCCATTGTCTTTTCTTTCATGTCATGGAAAATGGCCACCATGCAACGTTGGAAGGTTGCGGGGGCATTACATAGACCAAACGGCATGCGTCGATAAGCAAAAGTTCCATAGGGACATGTGAATGTTGTCTTTTCTTGGTCTTTGGGTGCTATCGGGATTTGAAAGTAACCTGAAAAACCATCCAAGAAACAATAAAATTTATGTCCGGATAATCTTTCTAACATTTGATCAATGAAGGGTAAAGGAAAGTGGTCTTTCCTTGTTGCTTCATTTAATCGCCTATAATCTATACATACCCTCCATCCTGTGACGGTTCTCGTTGGTATTAGTTCATTTTCTTCATTAGTTATTACCGTCATACCTCCTTTCTTTGGAACTACTTGTACGGGACTTACCCAAGGACTATCGGAGATTGGGTAAATGAGTCCAGCGTCAAGTAATTTGATGACTTCGTTTTTAACCACTTCTTGTACATTTGGATTTACTCTACGTTGTGGTTGTATTACCGATTTATAGTCATCATTCATTAAAATTTTGTGCGTGCACATGGAAGGACTTATTCCTTTAATATCTACAAGCTTCCAAGCGATCGCATTTTTGTGTTTTTTCAAAAGTGTAATTAATTTTTATTTTTCTAAACTACTTAATTTTGACGAAATAATTACAGGTGATTTACCATCTTTGTCTAGAAAAACATATTCCAAACCTTTAGGAAGTTCTTTGAGCTCAAGAGGTGGGTCTTTAGGAGACTCCTTATTAGGTTGCTTATTTCGATCAAGAACCATAAAAGTTTGTTCTATGGCGACCTCTTCTTCAACAAAGTGGTCAATTTCTTTTCTTATATCGGGTGATTCATTTTCATCTTCAATTAGGGGGTCATTATTGCCGAATGGATATTTCATTGAATGCTCCAGATCAATACTCCTTTTAAATGCCCCTAATTGAAGAGATAGATTCTTGTACTTCCGGTTTTTCAAAGCTTCGTGGGTTTTTACAAAAGGTCGTCCCAACACTAGAGGAGCGTCATCAAGGATGACAAAGTCGGTTGGGATTACCATTTGATTTGTTTGGACCAAGACATCCTCAACTACCCCTATTGATTTTATTACTTTCCGATTGGATAGGAAAATGGGTATTTGAAGTGGAGAAAAATCACTAATACTTAATTTTTTGAAAATATAGTTTGGCATTATATTAACACAAAGATCTTTATCAATTGTGACATTACTAATAAAGGAGTTTTGAAAAAACATGGAACCGGTGTAATGTTGATTTCAAATGGGTCTTCTTTTATTAGCCAAGTTTGATCATTTGTTAACTTAATGCTTACCGTTTCGTCAATTTTAGTGTTAGTGTTCAACTCTTTTAAAAACTTAGCATGAGTGGGTACTAAACAATGATTTTCGAAAGAAGGTGACAAGAGATTAATTTCTTGAAAATTAGACTCTTCTTGTATTTTGATGTTGGCGGACTCACCTTTTTCGTTGTTTAACTCATGTATCGGTTTTTCACTTACTTGTTCTTCCATTTTTACATTTTCAACTATCTCTTCTTTATTACAAGTTAATTCCTCTCTTGCGCGGGACTCCTCTTCCCTTGCGCGGGATTCTTTTATGCAACGTTCGATAGTTTTAATGTGTTCTATTATCCTATCGGCTATGTCGGTAATAGAGTAAGGATCGGGATCCTCAAAGCTTGAATCCGGATGTTCGATCCTTTGTTCCTCGTAATACTCATAGGAAGTAGATGGAACACACCATTGTTCTTCATTGTAAGTTTATGATGGATAAGGTTCGTAATTTTGTTCTTCATAATACTCATATGAGGTGGGTTGTTCACGCCATGGTTCCTCATAATAAGCATATGAAGGTGGAGGCTCATATCTTGATTCCTCAAAGTATGAGTATGAAGGCTCATATCTTGGTTCATCAAAATATGAGTATGAGGAAGAAGGTTCATACCTTTGGTCTTCATAGGATGTGTATGAAGTTGATGGCTCGTACCTGGGCTCCTCATAATAGGTGTATGAAGTGGATGGTTAAAATAAGTCACAATATTGAACCGAGTGCGGGTCACCACAAATGGTGCAATAGTCTTCAGTATAATCATCCTCCTCATAGGTGTATCTCCTGAGTATTGATCCATAAGAATCACTCAGCAGACCACAACAGAGTTGTAACACCCATCCATTTAATTCATTTATTTAATCGTACGACGTGTAAAATTTATAAACAAAACATTCAACTAACAAAACTTAGTTGGTAGACTAAGTTATACTTTAACATAATGTTTAACATAGTTAAATAACCAATTTCAAACATAAGTCGTTCATTAGTGATTACAAAACTACAAAGTTTAGCTAGAGTTAATTAGTGCGGAAGCATCCAAAAGTTTTGTGTTCGGTTCTTGAAGCATCAAGTTGATCGTCGTCCACGTACTTGAAATACCTAGAAACTGGAAAGTTTGGCAATCATTAGTATTAGAATTCTTGAATTAATTCAATAATCATACTATAATCAAATACGGAATTCGAGTATCTGAAAGATGCAAAAATTCAGAAATTTTGACAGGGTTCTACCGTAACTTACGGTGGAACCTTAAGTTACGGTAGCTCCTGGAAGCACATTATTCCACCGTAAAACAGGAAGATTCCACCATAGCCTTTTGGCCTCTACCGTAAATTACAGTACTACCGTAACTTACGGTGGTCTCTGAAAGGCTATGGTTTGACTGATTTGTTTGTTTTGCCCAAACCAAATTCTCGGATTTCTCATTCTAACGGCCAACATGTTAAATTCTCGTATTCTATTATGTCTTTTATCAACAATAACAAAGACCAATTAACTATATTACGAAGTATTTGCCACGCATTAATCGATTATTCGACCCGTTTGGCTCATCTTACGGAATCCTCCATTATGATGACTACCAACAAGTTCTAACCAATTCTTGTCTTATTATTCAGTATGGTGAATATCATCGCTTTAGATCAACACAACTTTTGTTCTACGATTCAACTACACATATGCTAGTTATCAAAATTTACCCAATGTAACGAATCAAGTTACATACCTTTAGTGCACGCCCTTCAAACGCAAGTCTCCACCGGCTTGTCCGCTTGGAGCTCCGGTATCCTTTCCTATAGAGTTCAACCAAGACATGTTTAGAACTCTTTTCAATTCATAGTTCGCATATTTTGCCGAAACATCAAAATCATGTGGTTTAACTCAAATTTTTAGATTTAAGCCTTCTTTGAGGCATTTATACAAACACTTTAAGGGCATAAATTTACACTGTATATTATCAAGTTAATAACTTGTCACATAGCCCTATTTCTTCATAAATCAACTACCTTACATGAACTTTAACCTCTAAAATTCTGAAATCACTTCACATATGTCAATTATTACTAGAACAACCACTATCATCCTAGTGTTTATCATTTTCTCACAAATCCCATGAATCACCTTCAATGTGTTCATGAAATTTTCAGAATTTAGGCATGATTTCACATATTGTTGTCTAGGCTTCACTCCTAGACACTATATCATTCCTATTCTACCCAAGTAACAAACATGCATCATCAAATTTCAGATTTCCCAAATTCATGAGAATTTCAAGTAGAGAATTCTCATCAAATTTTACATACCTTATAACCCTCTTGCGATGAGGATTACAAATCTCAGCTCGGATTTTGTTTTGGATCAGATTTGCACCTTCAATTTATCAGATTAGTGAATGTTAGGGTTTTGAGAAGCTTGGTCGCCCCCCCTTGCTTCTGGTCGATCCCCCGTACTAAATTTTGGGTTTGTGTTTTAATAAAATGTTTTTATTAAAACTATTTTCAAGTTTAACACTTTTGGTCCCTCTAGTTTCTTTTATTTTGTTTCTATGTCTTTAACTACTCATAAGAGATAAACTAACTAGGTTAGTGTCATTACTAACTATATTATTTTACTAATTTATTTGCAACTTAATTGCAAATTTAAGAGTTTATATTTTCGGGATGTTACAAGTCCACCCTCCTTTAAAAGGGTTTCGTCCCGGAAACCAAAGTATGTACCAAATAATGTATGGTAGAGACGTCGCATTTCCTCTTTGGACTCCCACGTAGTGTCTGAACCCTTCCTATACTCCCACTTGCTCTTGACTTGATCGATTTGTTTATTTTGCAAGTGCTTCACCTTTCGATCTAAAATTTCTATGGGCCCTACAATATAATTCAAGCGATCATCCACCTCGATATCGTCGTAACGGATGTAAGTTGTTTCCTGCGCTAGACATTTTCGTAGCTGTGATACATGAAACGTGCCATGTATTCCACTCAACTCTTCCGGTAGCATGAGGCGATAGGCTACCTTACCAACCCGTTCGATGATTTTAAATGGCCCGATAAACCTCGGGCTTAGTTTCCCTCTTTTTCTGAATCTGATAACGCCCTTCCATAGAGAAACCTTTAACATAACCATGTCGCCTATCTGAAATTCAATTGGTCTTCGTCTTTTATCGGCGTAAGACTTTTGCCTATCTTGGGCTGCTTTCAAATGGGCTCGCACCACTTCAATTTTCTCATTAGTGGCCTGAACTATATCTTTATGTGCCAATTCACGCGGACCCACTTCACCCTAACACACAGGGGTTCTGCATTTTCTATCGTATAGCATCTCGTAAGGTGCCATGCCGATACTCGAATGATAACTATTGTTATACGAAAATTCAGCCAAAGGTAGATAAACATCCCAACTTCCACCGAAGTCGATGATACATGCCCGTAGCATGTCTTCCAACGTTTGTATTGTTCTTTCACTTTGTCCATCCGTCTAAGGATGGTACGCAGTGCTGATGAATAATTTGGTTCCCATTTGCTCTTGAAAATCTCGCCAGAAATTTGAAGTAAACCGGGTATCTCTATCCGATACAATAGATACCGGTACTCCGTGACGTGCCACTATTTCGTTTGTATGCACCTCGGACATCTTTTCCGACGTATAAGTTTCGCGTATAGGAATGAAGTGTGCACTCTTTGTCAATGTTGGTACATTATATGTCTGTTGATTACGTCAATATCAAGTCTTATGTCTAGATAGGTTGGATGTATACACAACAGGGTCTTTATTAGGGTTTGTATAGGTTTAGCTTGAAGGTTTCGCTTGAAACCAGTTCAAGCGAAATCAACAGGTTATGATTTCGCTTCAGGGATTTCGCTTCAGGCTAGTTCAAGCGAAATCTACATGTCTATAAATAGGGTTGTGGTCATTTCACTTGGTACGCGACTTCCAGAACTGTAACGAAGTGCTGCCAATTTCTGTTCAGGTTGTAAACATTGTTATTATTAATACAAGCAACAGATTAAAGATTACAAGCTGTATTCGTGTCCGGTTTACTGATTCCGCCTTTAAACTGGATGTAAAACTCTTCTGAAAGACTCAATCGGGTCAAACTACGATCCAACAAGTGGTATCAGAGCTCAGGACGAGGAGTTCATACTACTACAGCTTGATTCTACCGGATTATCTTCTTTCTACTCATTTCTTATTACGTTTTTCAGTTCTGAACAAGTTCCAACGGTCGAAATGGTCTGATTTTCGAGTATAACGTATAAAACATAGTTTTAACAAAGCCTACAAAGTTTCGGATTAAAAATCAGACTAAAACATGTTAAAAATTACCTAAAACTAGGTTTCGCTTGAAAGTTGTTCGTAGTTAACAGGTTGATTTCGCTTCAAGACAGACTGATTGGACGATTTCGCTTGAAACGCTGAAGCGAAACAGACTTCCTGAAGCGAAATAGTTTGATTCGCTTGAAACTACTGAAGCGAACTTGATTCTTTTAGATTTCGCTTGAATTGAACTTGAGATCAGTTGAAGCGAAATATTAGGTGTCGCTTGAATAGTGTTATAGTGGGTTGATTTCTCTTGAAGCTGTATATACTTCAAGTATTTCGCTTGAAATTGCTGGAGTTTCATAACTTTGAAAATTTCTAAGTGTTTGACTGATTTTTCTGTTCAGGTACATTCACGATGGATGATAATTTCATAAACCCGTTTAGCGATATGTACGCGTTCACTTCCGAATCGTCAGATAGAAGATCTGAGATGAAAGAATATTCAAAAGAGATTTCAGAGAATTTGAAGTTTGAGAATATGTATGGGAGCCAACAGAAGCCACCAAAGCTAATGAAAGTGGAAGATTATCATTGGTGGAAAAAATAGATTTGAGGGTTGGGTAAAAGCTTTTGCTACTGAAAGCTGGTTAAAACTGACAGATGAATATGTTGCACCAGTAAAAGAAGGAGGAGAGTTAATAGATGCAAAAGATTTTTCAGAAAAAGATATAAAAAATGTTGTGGCTGAACATAGAATGATAACATTGATCAAACAGTCAGTAAGAGAGGATATTATTTCATTGCTCGAACAAGAAAAGACTTCAAAGAGTTTGTGGGAAGCGTTAGAGAGAAAATGTGTAGGAAGTAATGAAATTGTTAAAAACAAAAAGAAATTGTTGCGTAAAGAGTTTGATTTATTCAATTGTATGAAAAATGAATCTGTTTGTAAAATGATTGAGAGATTCGGACATCTGAAAGTGGAGCTGATCAGACATCAAATCTTACCTTCTGAAGAGGAGCTGGTGGATAAACTGTTTGATTCATTGCCAAATGATCAAGAGTGGCAATACTTCGCTCTAATGGTGAAAAATACAATCAAGCCTGAAGATTTGAAATTGGATATGCTGATTGAAAAACTTGAAAGTCATGAGCTGGAGATAAAGAGATCTAAAGTCAACAATCCAGCTTATCAGCAGAATGTAGAGCTTTACTACAGAGTACCGCAGGCTGGGTCACCTAGAACAGCATTTTCTGCAGAAAGTTCAAGTTCAGTGAACAATGAAAGTCTTCACAGTGGTTTTCACAGTGGATCTTCTTCAAACACTTCAAACCAATCCGCTTCAAAGAATTTATTCCAGTGTAATATCGCAGTAGATTTGAAGAATGGGCAGAATTTCAGCGAAGAATCGGCAAAACAACAGATGGTTTTCTTGGCATCTGTACTTGAATCGTATGAAAGCCTCGTTGCAGGGAAGATTGGCAATACTAATTTGACGAAAGAAGATTATGATCAATTAGATCCCGAGGAGATGGAACTAATGGATATCAGATGGTGCATGGCCAGTGCAGTTCGTCGGGCACAGCGGTTCATGGAGATCACGGGGAGAAAGTCAATTGGTGGACCATCTACCAAATTGGGATTTGATAAATCCAAGGTGACATGCTTCAAATGCAAACAAAGAGGTCACTTTAAGCGCGAGTGCAGAAATGCGTATGCTGCTGTTGATTCTGAAAATCCATTCAATGAAGATTACTACAGGAAGGCGATTTATCATCAGAACAAGTCTGAGCCACCAAGATTAAAGCAACCAGAAGAAAGATCAAGGGCTCTTGCAGTTATATATGATGATGAAGGGTATGACTGGAGTCAAGAGGTTCTACCTGAAGAAGATGCAGTTGGTTATGCATTTGTTGCAAATGATGATCATGATAGATGGTGGAGAAGAGACAATGCAAGATGGGAGATTGGCAAATTAAATGAACCATTTAAGGAAGCACAGAGAGCTAAAAGATGGAATGAAGAGTTAGAGTGTTACATGGATCCACAGGGTAATCCAGTAGTTGATCCATCAAAAGTGGATTTTGATGCTGTGACCAATGTGTTTCCAAGTGAAGGCACTTTTAACACAAGAAGGCTTTCTGATAAAAGCTATTTGCCAAATTTGATGATCAAGTTAAGAGAAGTTTTTAAAGCAAGTCTACCGAAGGTGGTAGAGATGAAGAAGAGAAAAGAAGAAGAACTGAAGAAGATTATTGAAGAAGTGAAGACTGTTGCAAAGCTTGCTGGAGAGGAACAGAAAGATGAAGAAGTGCAGAAGAATGAAGAAGCTCAGAAAGAGGAGATCAAAGAGCAAGATCAGAAAGTTGAGTCAGAAGAACCGGTGCTGAATGAGACTGAGGTTAGAAAATCTTCTGATCTATCAAATGTTGAAATAGTTGATGAAAAAGAACAAAAGTGCAGGAATTGCATAGAAATGTGCAAAGCCTGTACTGAAAAAGATGACATCATAAAAACAAAAGATATTGAAACAAGCAAACTTGAAAATGTTTTCAAAATGAAATGTAAAGAAATGATTGAGAAAGAAGAAATTTTGAAACTAAAAGTTGAAAATTTGACACATAAATGTCAAGGTCTTAAAAAGGATAATGATGTTTATAGACAAATGTGTTCTACAAAATGTGTCGATTGTGTTGAAAAAGAATCGAAATTTCAAGATTTACAAAAACAGTATGATTCTTTAAAGTGGTCGAGTCAGAGAGTACAAGAAGCTTATGATACTTTGAAGAGCCAAGTCAAAAGTTTTGATCAAAGACTGTCTGAAACTTTAACAACTAAAGAAATGTATGAAAGACAGTTTAAAGGAAAACAAATTGAATTAAACAAATGTGTTGATGAAATTGCAAATCTTAAACAAGTCTTGGCTGAAAAAGAAAAGGTTGTTACAAAACTTCAAAGTTATCATAATTCTTCGTATATTCTCGAACGCATTTTCAACATCACACCAGATGACAAAGATACTGAAAATTGCAAAAAGGGTATTGGTTCAGAATTTCATCAGGTACCACCACCATTGAGAAACAATTATACTTTTTATGATGAGGAAAAGGTGGCAAAAGGTTTGAACATAGCTGACCAGTTACCTGAAAGTATCGATGTGACTTACTCCAAATCTGATGATGCTAATGATTCAGAGGTGGTAAGTAAGGTTGTTGAAAGCGTTTTGAAAGATGAGTCTACAAAAGGTAAGTCTGAATCACAGGATGAAGATGAAGGAAATTTTTATGATGCTTATTCGAAAAACATAAAATCCGAGAAAAATTTGAATGATGATTCAAAAGGATTGGTTTATACCATGATTGGATCGGACAAACTATTCTTAGATGTTGTTTTCCCGATTCAGAATGTGATTTCAGAAAAGGTTGATAAAGTTTTCAAAATGGTTGAGATTGAGAAGTCTGAGATTCCAAAGTTTGCTGGTAAAGGTCATAAATCTTTTTATAACAAACCTGGTTTTAAGAAGAAAAACATGAAGGCTGGTTTGGGTTATAAAAAGAAACGGAATTGGAATCAAAGTGAAAAACAGGATTTGCAACAAAAGATGAATTTTGTTCAAGGGAAAAGCTTGAAAGAAGAGGAAAAACTCAAAATTGGACAACAGTCTAATGAGGAGTTTGATGCTATGAAAAAGAAACAACAGGCCAAGGATGTTTCAAAGAAAGTGTGTTTTAAATGTGATCAAATTGGACATGTTGCACGAAAGTGTCCAAATCCAAAGCCTGTTGATGTTGAAAAACAGAAATCTGAGGATGTGAAATCAAGGTCAACCAGATTTGATTCGAAACAAACTTGGAGGTACAATATAAACAAGTTTGCTTCAAATCAAAATTGGAAATCAAACCCGAACAGGTTCGATTCAAGACAGACCTGGAATTCTCACACACCCAGATTGAGAACAACACAGAGTTGGAGAAAATCTGTTGATATGACAAAACCTCAAGAGTTTTGGAAACCTAAAAATGATATTCAAAATCAAAAGGTTCAAAAAGAGACAAACTTTTACAAAAGAGGTACTCCGGAAGGTCAAATGTGGAGTGTTAAGAAACAAGTGATTTTGGAAAAAGATGAGAAAGTTGAAGTCAAAGTTGAACAAGTTTTAAATGACAAAGAGTTTCCAAAATTGAATGAACATTATTGTGTTGAAATACCTAAGGTCCAACAGACCTGGGCTAAATTGTTCAAATGATTGATAAAGTTTGAATGTGCAGGTGCTCAACGAAGCTGAAGACTATGAGAATGGTAGTTGGAGCAACCTGGCACAGGAAGAGGTTGCAGGACCCTGGTTTGGTTGAACAGGGAGTTCAGTTTATTTTCTGTATATAAATAAACAATATTTTCAAAATCCTAAAAATTTGAAAAATTAAAAACCAAAAATATGTTTTTAGTTTGTTAAAATTTGAAAAACCAAAAATATGTTGTTTTTAATTTTAGTTTGAATGTATGTTGATTGAATATGCCGAAACCCTCACGGCTGAACAAACATGATTACTTTCATCAGATTGAAAAACGGTTTTTAAACTGTTAAAATCAATGGGTTGTAAATCATGGGGGTACTTTACGTTATATTTTCTGCAAATCAGAGCACTTGAAGCAGAAAATGGATGGCGAGACAAAGCTATCAGTGTTGGTTGTCAAATTTTTCTTTAAATGGTTTTGCATTTTAGGGGGAGAAAAATTGTCATTAGAAAATACAAAAACATTTGAAAAATTTGAAAAAGTCAAAAACATGATAAAAATCTAAAAAATTGAGTTTTTGCGTAAAAAGAGGAAATGATAGTACATCAGTAGACAGTTACAGTACGCTAAAGAAATGGAAAGTATAAAAGAGTTAAACAATCTTACTGATGATGTGTCGATAGGTTTTCACACATTTAGTAGATTTATTCGGGATATAAACCTAAAATTCAAACTTGTGAATTCGTGGGGAACACTACTTGGATATATAGGTAACCCCTGAAATCTCGTTTGAAAGGTCTCGTAATCTGATATACTAGGTCTTTATACTCTATGATGTCTGGGGTATTATTCCGGGACTTCTGCTGAACGGTGGTTCTGACCTAGTCCCTGGCTAATACTTGCTTAAATGCTTGAAACACAGCATTAAACCCTCAGCATGCTGAAACAATTAAATTGATATATGCTGCTGTTGTAAGCAAAAAGATCCTCTAAAGGGGACACACCGAAAAGTCGAAGCTGATATCTCTCTGCGTATACGGAAGTATCGACCTGAGATCCCTCGGCCCTCGCATACCTAATTTATATACAGATATCATTGTAGTATTCTCACCTGTAAGACTGATTATTGAGATTCTGGATACGGGAGTATATTCAAGAGGTGGGACACATGAATGATCTAAGTTCTTAATTCATCTAAATCGTATCCTGAGTAAATTGAAATTTGTGTGAGAATTTAAGATGGATCAGTATATCGACAATCGAGGTAAATTGTTTAAGTCTAAGTATGATATGTAGCTTAACGGTACTTGTGACTTGTCATAAACTGATATGATCCTCTAACGCATACCCAAAACAAAAATATTATCTGTAAATATGTTTGTACATATTTCTTTACTGCTTTATGTTTTCAGAAAATACAAAAAGATTTTGATTCTGTTTTATTTTCGACAACTGATGTCTGAGTGCTGAGTTTTAAAATCTAAGTATGCTGATTGTGTTTCTGAAAATAAAACAAGTTCATTAATTTGAAACTTGATTTAAATTCAAAAAAATTTCAAAAACAGTTTGTGATATCTCCAAGGTCATTAGCTTGAACTTGGATGATAAACTGTGAGGAAGTTGGAATCTTTAACACTGCCATATCAGTAAAGTTTGTTGATAGGGGAAGTAGATTAAAGAAGATTGTTTGATATTATGAAAATGTTATTACTTATAGTTGGATGAGTGATTGCAGGTTTCAGGAATTCCCACGGAAGCTAAATGATAAAGCTTGATTTAGATATCTCAGATTCTAGCATATCGAGAGGGGGAGTCTGTGAAAGGGGGAGTCTGAATTGAAGATAAAGATTGAGGAAAGTGTTTACAAGGTTTGAAGAATGATGAAGATAAAGACTTGAAGCCAAAGACTTCATCAACATCCAAGGGGGAGTCTGTTGGTACATTATATGTCTGTTGATTACGTCAATATCAAGTCTTATGTCTAGATAGGTTGGATGTATACACAACAGGGTCTTTATTAGGGTTTGTATAGGTTTAGCTTGAAGGTTTCGCTTGAAACCAGTTCAAGCGAAATCAACAGGTTATGATTTCGCTTCAGGGATTTCGCTTCAGGCTAGTTCAAGCGAAATCTACATGTCTATAAATAGGGTTGTGGTCATTTCACTTGGTACGCGACTTCCAGAACTGTAACGAAGTGCTGCCAATTTCTGTTCAGGTTGTAAACATTGTTATTATTAATACAAGCAACAGATTAAAGATTACAAGCTGTATTCGTGTCCGGTTTACTGATTCCGCCTTTAAACTGGATGTAAAACTCTTCTGAAAGACTCAATCGGGTCAAACTACGATCCAACAGTCAATCTATCCACAATCACCCATATGGCGTCGAATCCCCGGATCGTCTTAGGTAGTTTGGTCAATAGGTCCATAGTGATATGTTCCCATTTCCAAACCGGAATCTCCAATGGTTGCAATTTCCCATAAGGTTTCTGGTGTTCCGCCTTGACTTGTAAACAAGTCAAGCACTTCTCTACATATTTCACCACATCCCTCTTCATTCCGGGCCACCAATAATTTTGTTTCAGATCATTATACATCTTGATCTCTCCCGGATGAATAGAATATCGGGATTTATGGGCTTCATCAAGTAATAGCGCCTTCACTCCACAAGTATTTGGAACCCATATTCTTCCGGATCGAGTCTTCAACCCGTTCTTTCCATCCGACAAATCTTTTAATTGGCCGATTATTCGTTCCTTCTTCCAGTTTTCCTCTTTTACTGCTTCTACTTGTGCTTCTCGGATACGTTCAAGTATACCCGAGGTCACCACAAGCTGCATCGACCTTACTCGTTTTGGGACATAGTCCGCTTTTCTGCTCAGAGCATCCGCCACCACATTCGCTTTTCCGGGGTGGTAATGTATTTCGCAGTCGAAATCCTTCACTGTTTCTAACCATCCTCTCTGGCGCAAGTTTAACTCCTTCTGGTCGAAGAAGTATTGTAAGCTCTTGTGATCGGTGAATATGGTTCACTTTACCCCATATAAATAGTGCCTCCATATTTTTAATGCAAACACCACTGCAGCTAGCTCGAGATCATGAGTGGGATATTTCTTTTCATGTATCTTTAATTGCCTCGATGCATAAGCTATAACTTTGCCCCGTTGCATCAAAATGCATCCGAGCCCCGATAATGAGGCATCCGAGTAAACCACTAAGTCTTCGACTCCGTCCGGCAATGTTAATACCGGAGCTTGAGTTAGCTTCTCTTTTAGCGTTTGGAACGCCCTTTCTTGTTCAACATCCCAAGTGAACTTCTCCTCCTTCCGGGTTAACTTGGTTAATGGCGACGCAATCTTGGAGAAATCTTGAATGAATCTCCTATAGTATCCCGCAAGCCCTAAGAAGCTTCTAATTTCCGAAGGGTTCTTCGGGGGATTCCATTTCGACACTGCCTCAATCTTTGACGGATCTACCAACACCCCATCGGCACTTATGATGTGGCCGAGAAATTGCACCTCTCGTAACCAAAAGGCGCTCTTAGAAAATTTCGCATACAACCTTTCTCGTCTAAGTGTCTCTAACACTTCTTGTAAGTGATGTGCATGCTCAGCTTCATTTTTCGAATACACCAAAATATCATCGATGAACACGATGACCGATTTATCTAACATTGGCTTGCAAACTCGGTTCATGAGGTCCATGAAATCCGTGGGTGCATTTGTTAGCCCAAATGACATCATGAGGAACTCGTGATGTCCATATCGCGTGCGGAAAGCCGTCTTCAGCACATCTTCCTCTTTAACCTTTAGTTGGTGATACCCCGATCTAAGGTCAATTTTTGAAAACCAATTCGCACCTTATAATTGGTCGAATAGATCATCTATCCTCGGAAGCGGGTATAGATTCTTTACCGTGAGTTTGTTTAACTCACGGTAATCGATACACATGCGCATGCTTCCATCTTTCTTTTTCATGAACAATACCGGTGTGCCCCAAGGAGACACACTCGGCCTTATGAATCCTTTGTCAAGCAGGTCTTGAATTTGGGACATTAACTCTTGTAATTCTGACGGCGCAAGTCGGTACGGTGCTCTAGCTATGGGTTTTGCGCCTGGAATCAATTCGATTCCGAACTCTACTTCCCGTTCTGGCGGTATCCCCGGTAAATCTTCCGGAAACACATCTTCGTAGTCCCGTACTACCGGTACATTTTCAATCTTCAGTGATTCTTTCTCGGGCCCATTTACGTATATCATAAATGCCTTACATCCTTGCTTCATAAGCTTGTGAGCTTTCAACATTGAGCATATTATGAGGTTACCTCCTTTTTCGCCATAGATAGTGACATGTTTCCCGCTCGGAGATATTAGCTTTATCTCCTTACGAAAACACACGACCTTTGCGTGGTGCTGAGATAGCCAATCCATCCCAACGACCACTTGAAACTCCCCCATTGACATCGGGATTAGGTCTATCAGGTATTCTTCGTCATCGATGCTTAATTTGCAGCCTCGACAAATATCACAAACTATAAAACTTTTGTTGTCCCCTATTTCTACTTCTAAGGGCACAGATAATTTCGTCAAAACAAATGAAGGATGTCGAATAAATCCATGCGAGATGAAGGATTTATTCGCACCCGTATCAAACAATACACGTGCAGGGATTGAGTTAATTGTGAATATACCTGAGACTACATCGGGTTCTGTTTTTGCTTCAGCCGCGGTAAGTTGGAAGGATCTAGCCTTCGCCTTAGGAGCTTCTGCTGGAGATTCTTTAATGTCTCTCTTTCCAACTAAGTCCGGGCATTCGGACTTTTTGTGGCCGGGTTGATAACATTTGTAGCAAACTGAGACTTTACCCGGGCATAACGACGCCGTGTGCCCCGTCTTACTACATATGGGGCATGGTTTATCTTTGAACCAACATTCTCCCTTGTGTCCTTTCCCGCACACTTTACAACTTGGCGACCCACCTTTAGTATCCACCTTCTTTCCCGATTCTCCAGTTCGACCTTTCTTTGTAGGGCTTGGATTCACATCATGTGCCCTTCGCTCACCCCTTTCAACTTGTTTCTTCAACTCGATTTCCCGTTCCCGAGCAATGTTTATGATCTCGGTAAGGGTCTCGTATTTTGAAGGAGTCATAAACTCCCTATATTCAGTGCTCAACATGTTATAGTAGTAGTATATTTTCTGTTCTTCATTCGTCACCAATTCACTACTAAACTTCATCTTATCCATAAACATCGCCGTAATCTTGTCTATGGTCTCACCCTTGTGCCTGAGTTGCATGAACTCTTCTTTGATTTTATTAATGACCGCCTTGGGACTATGATGTTTAAGAAATGGTGTCTTAAACTCCTCCCATGTCATTGCACTTGCCGCTTCAGCCCCAATTTCATTCTTTTTATTATCCCACCAATCTTTGGCTTTCCCTCTCAACTGACCCGTTCCGTAAGCGATAAAGTCGCTTTCGTCACAATGGGTCCTTTCAAACACCCCTTCAAGATCGCCCAACCATCTTTGGCAAATTATTGGGTCAACCTCCCCGTTGTAGATTGGCGGTTTACACGCCATGAATTCTTTGTATGAACACCCTTTACATTCTCCCGATTTCTCTTTCATAAGGTTGACACTATCCTCCAACCTTTTGACTCGTTCCTCGACAAGTGACAACACCGTGTTTTGAATTTTGTCTATAAACCCGGATAGACTACCTTCAATTGCCTTCCCCACTTCTTCGGAAATTATCTCTTTCATTTGTTCGGTGCTTGTCGGCACCGGATCATTATCGTTTCCTTTCGACATCTTGAAACTGAAATGTTTACATTAAACATTAAACATTTCATTTATAACATTATTTCATTTGTTTCGGTTTAGCCAAGTTCCCAACTTGCTTTAACCGTTCACATTTGGTGCACTTTCCGGGTTTGAGTGAATTAACACACTCTTCCCATGCATATCAACTCACTTCTCAATTTACTTCTCATTTCTTACATAAGATATAATCTATTAAAATAATAAATTAATTCTTACCAGACGATCAATCAAGCTTGAACCGAACACTTTGTTGACAACCTTAAGCTCTGATTACCAACTTGTAACACCCATTCATTTAATTCATTTATTTAATTGTACGACGTGTAAAATTTATAAACAAAACATTCAACTAACAAAACTTAGTTGGTAGACTAAGTTATACTTTATCATAATGTTTAACATAGTTAAATAACCAATTTCAAACATAAGTCGTTCATTAGTGATTACAAAACTACAAAGTTTAGCTAGAGTTAATTAGTGCGGAAGCATCCAAAAGTTTTGTGTTCGGTTCTTGAAGCATCAACTTGATCGTCGTCCACGTACTTGAAATACCTAGAAACTGGAAAGTTTGGCAATCATTAGTATTAGAATTCTTGAATTAATTCAATAATCATACTATAATCAACTACGGAATTCGAGTATCTGAAAGATGCAAAAATTCAGAAATTTTGACAGGGTTCTACCGTAACTTACGGTGGAACCGTAAGTTACGGTAGCTCCTGGAAGCACATTATTCCACCGTAAAACAGGAAGATTCCACCGTAACCTTTTGGCCTCTACCGTAAATTACGGTACTACCGTAACTTACGGTGGTCTCTGAAAGGCTATGGTTTGACTGATTTGTTTGTTTTGCCCAAACCAAATTCTCGGATTTCTCATTCTAACGGCCAACATGTTAAATTCTCGTATTCTATTATGTCTTTTATCAACAATAACAAAGACCAATTAACTATATTACGAAGTATTTGCCACGCATTAATCGATTATTCGACCCGTTTGGCTCATTTTACGGAATCCTCCATTATGATGACTACCAACAAGTTCTAACCAATTCTTGTCTTATTATTCAGTATGGCGAATATCATCGCTTTAGATCAACACAACTTTTGTTCTACGATTCAACTACACATTTGCTAGTTATCAAAATTTACCCAATGTAACGAATCAAGTTACATACCTTTAGTGCACGCCCTTCAAACGCAAGTCGCCACCGGCTTGTCCGCTTGGAGCTCCGGTATCCTTTCCTATAGAGTTCAACCAAGATATGTTTAGAATTCTTTTCAATTCATAGTTCGCATATTTTGCCGAAACATCTAAATCATGTGGTTTAACTCAAATTTTTAGATTTAAGCCTTCTTTGAGGCATTTATGCGAACACTTTAAGGGCAGAAATTTACACTATATATTATCAAGTTCATAACTTGTCACATAGCCCTATTTCTTCATAAATCAACTACCTTACATGAACTTTAACCTCTAAAATTCTGAAATCACTTCACATATGTCAAGTATTACTAGAACAACCACTATCATCCTAGTGTTTATCATTTTCTCACAAAACCCATGAATCACCTTCAATGTGTTCATGAAATTTTCAGAATTTAGGCATGATTTCACATATTGTTGTCTAGGCTTCACTCCTAGACACTATATCATTCCTATTCTACCCAAGTAACAAACATGCATCATCAAATTTCAGATTTGCCAAATTCATGAGAATTTCAAGTAGAGAATTCTCATCAAATTTTACATACCTTATAACCCTCTTGCGATGAGGATTACAAATCTCAGCTCGGATTTTGTTTTGGATCAGATTTGCACCTTCAATTTATCAGATTAGTGAATGTTAGGGTTTTGAGAAGCTTGGTCGCCCCCCCCCCCCCCTTGCTTCTGGTCGATCCCCCGTACTAAATTTTGGGTTTGTGTTTTAATAAAATGTTTTTATTAAAACTACTTTCAAGTTTAACACTTTTGGTCCCTCTAGTTTCTTTTATTTTGTTTATATGTCTTTAACTACTCATAAGAGATAAACTAACTAGGTTAGTGTCATTACTAACTAGATTATTTTACTAATGTATTTGCAACTTAATTGCAAATTTAAGGGTTTATATTTTCGGGATGTTACAAGAGTCTCGAGACCAGAAAACAAAAACAAAAACGGAAACAGAGGCTGGACACGGCCACGTGTTCAGTGAGCACGACCCTTGTTCAGATTCTGTATCTGGGCGTTTGAATTAAAGTGACTGGTTTTGTGCAGCACGGGGGCGTGTTCAGTGAGCACGACCCCGTGTTCAGATTCTGTATCTGGGCGTTTGAATTTAAGTGACTGGTTTTGTGCAGCACGGGGGCGTGTTCAGTGAGCATGACCCCGTGTTCAGAATCTGTATCTGGGTGTTTTATAAAAAATATGCAGCACGGCCCCGTGTTCAGGCTACTATAAATGCAAAACTAACTAAAATGCAGAAAAATGTGCGCGCATTTTTAAAAGGTTTTGAAAAACTGATTAGGCCGTCGATTTTAAACTTTCTTAAAATCCTTGTCTCCCCGGCAACGGTGCCAAAAACTTGATGCGTGTGTGGTGTGATATATTTTTATGTATATTTTTAGCCCTTTTTAACCACTTTAGTCAAGTTTTAAATTTATAAAACACGATATTTACTAACACCAAACACACATATGGGCAAGTGCACCCACCGTGAGCATAGTATAGTGTTGGTAAGATACCGAGGTCATCCAAGGACACAAGAGCTTTTAATACCGGTTTATCCTCAACGTCTAATCAAATCAAAAGTTTAGAAAAAGGTTTTAAACTAGAAAATAAAAACTAAAAATGCTGAAAATAAAAATAAAAATAGATTGACAAGATGAATCACTTGGATCCGACTCGCCTTTAGTGTAACCTTTGATTATTTCTGCACTTTTGCACTTTTTAAGAGATTATCTTAGTTATAATAGTTGGCCCCTCTTTTGAAGGTGACGTTACCCTCAACCCAGTAGTTTGAGTCAGCAAGGATACAATCCTAAAGGGTTGGATAATTGAAAGATAACTAATTAAGTTATTAATGCGTAATGTGGTAGCCCCTCTTTTGAAGGTGACGTTACCCTCGGCTAAGTAGTTTGAGTCAGTAGGGATACAATCCTAAGTAGTCGGGTTAATGTTTTAATAGTAGCTTACATATGAGGGGATCAAGAAATTCGAACCCCCGCCATCCAATACCAGTGGGTATTGAAGGAGGTCCTACTAAGCTTGACCCAGGTCCTTGCAGGATCTATACACTGAACAAGGCAAGACTCTAACCAAACCATTCCCTTAACCCCCGACCAGGTAGCCAACATATCTCTATATAGACCGTGGAGATATGAATGGTGTAAATCTTTTATTTTATATAGACAGTAAAATGACGCCAAGACACCACGGACAAATGATAAGGAAGATTCACTTTCAACATAAGAAATTAGTTATTAAAGTCATTAATACATAACCAAATAAAAAGTGCGAAAAGATTACAAATAAAAAGTATTACACTAAATGCTTGTCTTCACCAAGTGATGTAAGAGACTTAGGCAAACATGGCCTTTGATTGTCAAGAACTCTTACTATCAATCTTGGATCCCGAGACTACTACACACACTCTATGATGGATGATGGATGATGGTGGTGGATGTGGGTTGTGATGGTGGTGGTGGGTGGGTGAAGTGTGAGAGAGGTGGTTTGTCAAGGGATGAGTTGCAAGTGAGCCAATCACCCTTATTTATAGCCTGCATAGAAGCCCGGACACGGCCCCGTGTCCATCCATCTTCTCTTTCTTCATTAATTGCAGTTTGTCTGCATTAGTTGACCACGCCCCCGTGTCCGCTGGGCACGACCCCGTGTGCAGAAGCGTATCTGTACTATCAAGATTTTCCTAGATTCTGCGAATCTTAGAGTTGACCACGGCCCCGTTTCCGCTGGGCACGCCCCCGTGGTGGGTGATAGAAGCTTCTACAACTTTGTTTTTTCTGCAGACACTTGGGCACGCCCCTGTGCTCATTGAGCACGAGGCGTGTTCAGCCTTCTGTTCTCTTCTTTTTGCTTGGAAATATGCTGTCGAGGGGTCGGGCATTCCACGTTTATTCCTTTTTTTGTATTTATGTTAGATTTAGCTGTCTTTTTGCTTCTTTTGTTCATTTGAGCTCATTTAATCCTGAAAATACAAAAGGAAGACAAAAGCACATTTTTTCCAACATTAGTACTAAAAAAGGGTTAGTTTTATGCCACCTTTGATGTAATTTATATGTTGCATTTTGCACACATCATGTATCGTCTCGTCATCAGATTGCAGACATTTTTACTAAAGGGCTGCCGCGTGTCTTGTTTGATGATTTCAGATCCAGTCTCAGCATCCGGCCACCCTTCGCTTCGACTGCGGGGGTGTGATAGATTACGTATATAATTTAGGCATTGATTGTAAATCTTTATAATAGTATATCTCCTTATCAATAGGAGATTCGGTTTGTACTATATATATTCATGTTGTTAATGAGAAGAAGGCAAGCACTTTATTCTTATAAAATCAAAAAAACTTACAGTTTGGAGATCAGTTCCTCTTCCATATTGATGAAACAAATCTTGTTGCCTATTCTTTTCTTTCGATCACACTGATTGCACAGAAAAGCGGGTTTCAATAGGGTTCTTCTTTTTCCCAGACTTGAAACATGTGCTCGGATACCACTGTTGGTCAAAACCTTTATGAACACAATGATAAACTACAAACAATCGAATGAATAATTGTATTAAATATAAAAGTATAACAATCGAATGAATAATCGTATTAAATATGAAAGTATAAGTGACTCTGATGGTTACAAATGAAATAGATAAACCCTGTTTATACTAAATGAACATGTGTGAATGAATGGATGTGTTTTCTCCTTGAATGGATGTGTTTGTTGAAGTCTGTGATGTTAAGAGTCGCGTCTCCAGGGAGAGGAGGCTCGATTCCCTTTGTGCAGGTTACAATCATTCCTTTTGTCGCTTCCAAGCCTCACACTTGTTCAACTAATCTATTTACAACATAAACTAACTATCTACTAATTACAGAGCGACCCTTATATTTAGTTTAAACATCAATAGTTAGTGTCAAGGGTGCTGAAAATGGATAGATGTACAAGTATTTATCAGTTATTAGTTATTCGGTTGTCATAATAAAATAAGTAAAGTTAGTTTTGTGAACAACAAGATTCACGTAAAGCCTTCAATTTTGCTATTTCCTTGCTAACTTGTAGGTCTAATGTTGTCACCTTTGTGGTGAGTTTTGTTCTTTTGACATGTTTAGAAAACATTTTAGGCATCTTAATGTTATTATTAAGTTTCTCCATCAGCTTCGTATTGATCGGTTGTGTCTTAATATAACATGTGTATGTATTGGGCTGCCATACTTGAATTAAGATTGTGTCAAGTTCGATCTTAACTCTTAAGACTCAAGCTTAGTGTCAGTTGATTACTCATTTACAACTCTAGTTGGTAATGACATCCAAGCCTCATGATCATGATTCATTCATCAACAAATGATTTTGGTAAAGAAAAATGCATGTGGGTACATCCTTCTAATTAGATTACACACTAGGTTAATCTAGGTCTACTCAAATTGAAAAACGAATCATAGTGCTTGTTACTTTAAAAATGGATCAAAAATCTAAATAAATGAGCAACACCGAGACAATTGATAGTTGTCACCGCCTACCGGTTGTTGCCACAACCATTTACGTCTCCATCGTCGGGAACATCATCTCCACCACGCCGCCATAACCGCTGCCACAGCCATCTCCGCCATTACCCATTGCAACTAGCCACAACAAAAATGAATATTGTGGATGACCTTATACTTTAATATTTTTCTAAAACAAGTAAACTAACTCATTTCAACCCATGCAAATTTTAGTTAATACATGTTTTGACCCAAACCAAACTGATACTTTTAAAAACCTCTATTTTATGACCAGCACCCGGCCCGACCCACTAGTTTTGTAATAATATCGAAATCTAACAGCCTACCACCAAGACCAAGCGGTACATTTATGAGGCCCAAAATAGTTCTAAAAGATATCTCCTAAACTTACTATTCTTAGAAACCCTAAACCTAAAATGATGAAGAGCTGGAGTTCAATGATACACTTGTCACAATTCCTTTCTTACGTGCCAAAAACATCTCATACTATAAATCACCCATAGTGAAACATACATACCATAAACAAATAATAATAATCAAAGATGAAAGGACCAAGGGCTTTTGCCATGTTAGCAATGATAGTCATGGCTCTAGTCATGGTGCACCCAAGTGAAGCCATTAGTTGTGGTGAACTTACTAACATGCTCACACCATGCCTAAGCTACCTCAGCTCTGGTGCAGGAGGCTCACCCACAAAGAGTTGTTGTGATGGTGCCAGGAAGGTTCAAGGCGCCACCCGGAACAAAGCGGATAGGCGAACTGCTTGCAAATGTTTCAAGAGCGCGGGACCGCAGCTAAAGGTTCGACCTGACCTTGCCGCTAGCCTTCCCGGAAAGTGTCATGTCTCCACCACCATTCCAATCAATCCCAACGTCAACTGCGACTCGTAAGCAGACACTACTAGAAAACTGTCGATTTCATAAGAAAATTTTGTCCGAAATTTCGACCATTTTCTGACAAAATAAAACTTCATTGGTGACTTCTAACTATTCCGAAGAAAGAAAAGTCTTTTCAGTTCTTCGGAAAATGGTCAGAATTTTAAATGAAATCTTAATTTTTTAAAATTTGACATGAGTTTAAATGAAATTTTAATTTTTTAAAATTTGACATGAGTTATCTATTTTTTTTTATTTTTTAAAACATGGATATTTTGTCTCTTATAAATTTAAACAAAATAAATGGATGGAGTTAGAGGATCCAGTTTAATTGAAACAAAAATGAAATTGTGGACTGAAAAAAGTCAAATTTAAATTTACGACTAAAATAGTTGTTTATGTCAAACTACATATAATTAAAACCATATTTAACTAGTATTTTAATTTACATTGGAAATTTGTCAAAAAAAAAATTACTACGGAATATTTGTTTGATTTTTTTATAATCGTTAAACTAATGATATTTTGTTGGTAAATGGTGCAGGATTTGAAGAGTTGTCGGAGACTAATAGGCAATGATAGGAGGCACGACGGAATAAATAAATGTGTTTCTTTTATATGTTATAATATAAAGTTTGGTATTTTATGTACTAGTCATATTACATTTAGATTATAAATAAAGTATGCCATCAGTTTACGTAATTCAGTCTTATGAGTTTTACGTTCTTTTAAAATACATAACGACTCAATTTGGGTCTATTAAATTAAACAATAGACTTAAATAAATGATTCTCGCAACTCTCGTTAACTTAAAAGGGTCTGAATGAAATCACAGTCATCGTTTGCCTACACCACCTCTACTCATGTTGGCTATCACCACTGCCATCGTCTCAACCACCACTTGATGGCCATCATCGTCACAACTACTGTCGTCTCCACCACCACGTGCTACTTAATGGTTGTCATCACCACCAACGACATCATGCCGTAGCGTTTTAGTCCGAACTTGTTATCACCCTAACAAAATTGATAACTTTTTGAGGTGATCATTCATCTAATTTAACCCGAGCCCGTTTTGACATGTCATCTTAAACAACCACCTTTTTCCATAGATGAATGATATCTAAGAGGCTTTTTGGCAACTTTTGAATGGGTAACTGCTAAACCAGTAAGAGGTTTGAATAGTATAATGTTTAACCGTTCAGAGACAAATGTCTGACCAATTCATATAAGAGGTCTTAACCATTCAGACTCAGTATATATAATGCTTAATCATTCAGACATATGCTCGTGAAACAAACAGCCTAAACCGATAAGTGATGAACCAGTAAGATGTCTGAATCATTAAATGTATAAGGAAATGATTTTCGTGAATTATTTTGTATTAAAACATTTTATAGTGTTTCCTATTTTGTCCATATGCTAGTTAGGAAACCTGTGTATTTATATGTCCATATTCATCTTTTTGTAAATCAAGTTCTTATTATAAACAATACAGAGAACATTGGCTTTGACATGGTATCAGCCAAGATCGATCCTTAAGCCACTTTTCATTTCTTTTTCTCCTCTCAATTTTTTCCCAGCCACCAGTAATGTCGACCTCCTCCTCTGATGGGTCTACCATTCCCCTCCAAACTCTCTTTCACATGATAATACTCAAATTAAACTCCACAAATTACTTGTTATGGCGTCATCAAATAACCACTGTTCTCTCTCTTGCCGATCTCCTCGGTCATGTTGACGCAACCGCTTCTCCACCCGTTGCCAAAGTGGTTGTCGAGGGCAAAGAGACGCCAAATCCAGATCTCGCTACTTGGAACACCGCTGATCGGAAGGCCATTCTGTTAATTCAGGCGTCGTTATCGGAAGAATCGATGGCCGAAACACTCGGTCTCACAACTGCCGGTCAGGTTTGGACCGCACTTGAACGTGCTTATCGTCACGATTCACTCGAACGGGTTCATACTCTCAAAGACTCTCTTCGCCAGCTTCAAAAGGGAGGATCTTCTGTATCCGAATATGGCCAAAAATTCAAAAACATATGCGACCAACTCGCTACTATTGGCCATCCGGTTGATGAACACGATAAATGCCACTGGTTCATGTGTGGTCTTGGCTCTCCTTTTGAAAACTTTTCAACCGCTCGCCGAGCCATCACGAAATCTACTCAGTTTCGTGAACTCCTAGCCCAAGCTGAAAATCATGAGTTGTTTTTACACTCCATTGCATCCCCTCAACCTCCTCAGGCAGCGTTTTACTCTCAACAAACCCGTCGGTCCGGATCCAATTCTTTTCGGGGTGGTCGAGGTCGGTCACGTGATGGTTCCAGTGGCCGTAGTCGTGGTAAGCGTCCTCCACACTGTCAATTATGTAGAAAGGAAGGCCATTATGCTTCCTCGTGTCCCAATCTTAGCAGTTATGCCCAACACGGACCTTCTATAGACGCAAATCTTGCCAATGCTTTCCATAGCCAATGTAACGTATCCTCAAATGAACCCGTCTGGACTCACGATACAGGTGCAACCTCTCACATGGTGCCTCCGGATACTCCTCTCGAAAGCACTACCCCATACACCGGTAATGACTGTGTTCGTTTTGTGGATGGTAAAACTCTCCCTATTTCTCATATTGGCACATCTTCTATTGCTAACTTGTCTTTACTTGATGTTCTTGTCTTGCCTCATCTCACTAAAACCTTCTCTCAGTGAGCAAACTCACCAATGATAACCCTGTCGATGTCTTATTCTCAAATAATTTTTTTCATATTCAGGACAGGAAAACTCGGCCGTGCTAGCCAAGGGAAGAGTTAAAAACGGTCTTTACGTCCTTGATCATGGTCAGCAAGCCTTTTTGACAGCCGTTACTTCCTCACAACTACGAGCATCTTATGAACAATGGCATGCACGCCTTGGTCATGTTTCT
>JARYGA010018044.1:0-41773 GCA_030545235.1 Helianthus tuberosus
CAACACTAACACGTCATCATACACATATTGTAAAACACATAGCACATTGTAACCCATAAAATTTACACATGAACAACCCATTCTAGTGTATGTCGAAAAACACTTATTTTAGCGATTCGGTAACATTTTTGGGCGTCGGAAGTCACGTATGACTAACCAAACACCAAGTAAACTTAATATAAGTTAAAATACTTATTTTTATATCAAAAATATCAGTTTACTTACTGATCTAAAACAGTTTTATAAGAATCTTCCGAAAAGCCGATTTTTAACCGTTTTACCGCATAGTTTTGCATCAAACGTTACCCGAACCATCCCAAATCGAAACGACTTGATATTTTAACCTAACCCATGTTATTTACTGAATAAAATAGTGGTTATACTCATAATAGTGCAGGTCTTACATAAAGCACATAAATCATGCAAATTTCATCAAAACCCTTGCATTTTAACTATCATTCAAAACTGGGCTGTTTTCGGGAATTTTAATAAAATAGTTAACTTACTCCAAAAATCCCCAAATTTTTACAGAATGTTTTAAGCGATCCATATATTATTGTGTAAAAATATCGGGATCCAATTCATTACCAATATTTAATAAAAAAAATCATTTATCGGACGGCAATCACATTCGTCACTTTCTGACTGCAGTCCACGGAATAATTCATTTAAAATTCATCGTAAGTCCGATTGATGAAATTCCAGTGGGAGAATTACAACGACATCAGTGGTCATCTACAGTACAAATTTCATGAGCTAATTCTACACATATTTCAAGTTATGACGAAAAACATAACACACATTTTCTGCAGTAAAGACACAGCTTTTGCTGCTGTACAAAACGGACCTTTACAAATTGTAAACGACCTCGAAAAAATATGATTCCAGTGCCATTTGATTCGTTTTTCGAAAACATATAATTTAGACTTCAGAAAATCGATTTTTCGATTTATAACGGTCCGTTTACAGCCAACTGAAGTTGGGTGTAAATGTTACTCAGCATGCTGTTAATCGCTTAAATGTTACTAAAACATGCAAGCAAATGTCCTAAACAAGTGTTTATCAAGAAATCAAACTCAAAACTCATACACCCATATATATATATATATGTACGGTTTATATACACCCATATACATCACCATTTTTATTTTGTATCAAGACCCATTTCTTTTTAGATTTCAAGTTTGTGAAAATTCCAAGATTCAAGAGAAACTTCAAATTATCAAGAACAACCAAGAATCAAGAGTATGATTTAAACATAAATGCTATCCCCGCGGCAATACCATAGGCTTCGTTTTTTTTTCTTTTTTTTTTCAACATGTGCTCAAATGAATGGATGGAATATTTTTTTTTCCGGGCGCCATACTGTTTCGGATTTGTTTTCACAAAAAGAAACAGGTGTGCCAGTTTAATCGGAAAAACTTATAAGTTTTTTACTTATGACGTACCCCTTATACTTTCTACAGTTTCAGTTTTGCCATAACTCCTAAGGTGAGAACCCACAAGCATCCTATTTTAAGTTATTTTATATCAATCCTAAGGAACCTTTCAACTGGCTGGGCCTACCCACATATCCTAAATTAGACGCGTAACCGACTGTCCATTATCTCATATATATAGTAATTAAAAGCCAATGATCTGATTATACATATCATCTTCCATTTATTGTAAAAATTTACTCGAAACATTTTCTAATTTTTTCAATTTTTTTTTTAATTTTTGATTTTTTTAGACACTAATCTCCCCTCCCCACACTTAAAATCTACATTGTCCTCAATGTGGAAAGAAAAGCGACTCAAAAATAAAATAAAAATATATGTACAAAAGACTGGAACAGACTCCCCTGGTTAAAGGATCTTCGCGAATGTTCCATAGCGACCGTATAGCATTTCCTTCGCAGCCGCGTTCAGTAAAAACTCGGGTTGCTCTTTATAAATGATGTTCAGATCATCCCCGTCCAAATGGAGATTGAGTATGGACAGATCGATCAAAACCTGCAAAACTAACACACTCAGCATAATACTGAACTAAACAAAAAGAAATTAAATAAAATAGAAAGAACAATATTTTTGGTTTTTTTTTTACTTTTTTTTTGTTTTTGTATTTTGTATTTTTTATTTTTTTTAGAAAACTAGAAAAAACACTAAGCGCACTAATTCCCCGGCAACGGCGCCATTTTGATGACTGTCGTCAGAGTCAATCAAAAACGTAATTAAACTACGTAGATAGCGTAAGTAGGGTATCGTATCCACGGGGAATTTGTGGTTAGTGTTTAACTAGAGAATTATTATATATTAAAGAAAAGCAACTCTCACCCAGAATCCCGATTGCAAGTTTAACACAAAAACCTGTTTACAGATTCATAACACCACATAGACATGGCCTTGGAATTAATGACTTTGATTAATTATTAGGGATAGTTTTTAAGATTCACCATACAACCTAACAACCCGTTTAACTATACCAATTACCCACCAATTTACCAACCCGCTAACAACACAAGTATGTTGCCAATACGCTTGATAAACGACAAACAATTCAAATATAATAAACGTTTCACAAAATCAACACAAGTGGTCAAGCTTTACCAGTTAAAAAGAATCCATAAACAAAGTTTAATGAAAAACAAAGTAATCGTTCATCCAGGAAGAAGCCACAAGCAAAAAGATAAAGGTAATGTCCTCCAAGTTTCAGATTCTAGGTTTACACAAAACTCAATTTAATCATTCATTGGACACCACATAGACATGGTGCTGAAAAGTCGGTTAATTTAAGTGGTAATAAAAAACAGGTCTTTGTCATCAGATCTTTTACAATTCAATTACCCTATTTACTAATGTGAGTCAACCTACTCTATGTCACCCAACAAGCTACAAGGTTTTGTCATCAACCGAGCAAGTCGTAAAGCAAGAACTCAAAACACATGCAAATAGTTTAAATAAACCAACACATCAAATTGTTCATACGACGTTGTCAATGTCAAAAACAAATCCAAACATGAATAAACTAAGAAAAGTATTAAACCCTACGAACCATATACTTGAAGAAAGCGACCTAGATGCTCATCCCTTGAACCGTGTACAGCCGCCCGAAGGCGGCTGCCCTTCTCCGTGCGTCTCCTGCCTTGTGATCTCCCCAAAACAAAGCCGTCGAATGTGTATATATCTTTCTTTCTATGCGTGACCTGCTTCCTTTTATTTTTGTCTTCGGTCTTGGCCCATTATTAATTGCATTCCAACTAAAGCCCAAGATCTCCATTTAATTTATATGGCAATTTGTTCCTTGGTTCATATACCTTCACGGCTGTTGAGAATTTGGAATTAATTCCTCAAAGTGATCTTGGTTTTTGTGAATATCCCTCAAATGGAAACGTGACTAATGATATATATTATTCCTTTTAGGATTTGAATATGCCGGCTCATATATGGAATAGTGAAAAGTCATCATGAAATAATATAATTAGCCGACATAACAATTTTCACACAAATAACTCAGCCGCCCATCGCGGCATGTGATCACGAACCCCTCGCGTGTCGCTTGTGATGCCGACATTGATTTTCTTCCGTTTTGCGTCCCGTGTTAACCCGTAGAATCCATTTTTTAGCTCGATTATCTCATTTAACTTTGTTTCGTACCTATTTAGACAAAATACCAATACCCACTAAGTATATAATTTAATACGGATTGACACGTTTAACATACTAAAACTCAACGCTAACTGATGAAACAATGGTTAACCGGGTAGGGTTAACTCACTGATCTCGTCAAGAGGGTTAATCCCTTCTTTCCGAGGATCGTTGACTGGATCGTCTGGTGGTGGGTTTCCTGCACAAGGAAACAAACCGTGACTCGTAACAAGGAGGATGGGGTGGGGGGTGCTCCTTGTTACCACTCTCCGGCGTGAGAATCAGTAATTTGCTTGGGAAGCAAAGTATGATAGTAGTAGTATTGAGAGAGTTGGAAAGTGATACCTCAAACCTGGTTTGGGGTGAGTATTTATAGCCGAGGAGTGAAGGAGGGTAGTTGAGTAGCTAGTCTGACATCGCACAGCTATTTGCAGGTGTGTCAGACCTGTCGGATATTGTGGTGATGCCACGTCCTGCTGTGGTGTCAGACTGTTGTACATACGTGGGCCAGTAGGCGACTGTTCCCAGTGCCACTTGCACTGTGGTGTCAGACCCACTTGCCTTGTAGGCAGGATGCGGTGCCAAGCCGCATCGCTGCTTGCGGTCATTGATGTTGTTCCCGCATTGGTTGTTCCATCCATGATTTGCGCGGGATGCGGTGTTGTGCCGCATCGTCTGTTGAGTGACTGTTACTGTTGTCCAGATCCCTTGTCGTGACGAAAATGTTCATAGGATGCGGTGCGAGGCCGCATCGCTATGCGTAACATTAGTTTCCGTCCCTAAGGTAAGTCTTCTCATCAATGGACAGATTGGACCGCAGTGTTCGCGTGTGTCTACGCGGACACTGGAGACTTAATTGCTGTTGGGGGTTTTTAATGAGGGTAATGGTCATTCGCGGTCGAGCTGACGCGATATTTGGGACCATACCCCTTCAAGTCCCCCCAGTCTAGTGTTCCTTCCGTATGCGAGTCGCATGTGGGAGGGATACTGGACTATGTTGTCTAGAAGGTTAAGATTGTGCCATGCAGATGGCACCTTCTTTAAGTAGTAGGCCCTTTCTAGTGGATTGTTTCTTCCTTTGAGAAGGGTGCATGGTGAGCAAGTTCCGTCTGATGCGGAATTCTCAGTCAAGGACTTGACTCTGTCTACCTTTTGCTGATGTCATCAGCCACCTGTTGGTGTTTCGGACCAACCTTTGAGATGGTGACTGAAGGTATTAGCAGGGTTCGAACCAACCTTTGAGATCATGACTGAAGATGTCTTCTTCAGTGTAGTTGGAACCTCTGCGTTAGTTGGTGCAAAGTTGTAAGTACTTTGCTCAAGCTCTATGTTCAGCAACTGGACATGTAACGATGATCCCTGTTTTGTGGGGTGTTCGTGTTCTCCAGTTAGCTTTCTAGTAACCGCACGTCCTCTGCGGTTTATCTCTCAAGTAACCGCACGTCCTCAGACGTTTAGCTCTCTAGTAACCGCGCGTTCTTTGTGGTTACCTCGTTGCCGAACCTTGTTTGCGCTGTTTCTTTGAGGATCGTGGGGTAGTTGCGTTATTGTTGGCCGTGTTTGGTCGAACAATGTGAATCTGGACTATGGGCAGATAAACATGGTCATAGGCAGGGTTGTGCCCACCATTGTTTATTCTATGCGGTCCATAGGTGGGTAACTAGTCATAGGCAGACTTGTTACCGCTGTTCTGGAGCCACTTTCCTTCATGCTTTGGTGGAAAGTAGTTTCCCTGTAAGTAGCGTTGCCGGAAGAGATCGTTTTAGATACTTGGGAAGTTGGTTGAAACTCTTCCGCATTCGGTTTGTAGCCACTTTCCTTCACGCTTAGTTGGAAAGCAGTTTTTCTTGAAATAGCTTTGCTCTTCCGCGTGGTGGCTTAGTTGTGGCTCTTCTGTAGCTACCGTTCGCATAGTTGCGGTTTGCAGCAACTACGTAAGAATGGTTGCGGTTTGCAGCAAAGAACTCGCTTCTAGAAGTCTTGTAGCCTGGATGTGGCTCTTGAAGGTTCAGGGGACAGGGTTGCTGATGTGCGGTTGCTCAGCATACTTGTCCTGTTCCTTAAGGAGAAGCTGTTTGCGTTCCCTCTGTGGTTGTGAACCGGAAACGAGGGTTTTGAAGCTTGAAGAAGCTTTCATGGGGTGCGGTTTACCGCATCCTGAGAAGCGGTTTTCGCAGTCCAAAGAACCGTGCTGGTTCTGAGTATCTGACACACCTGTGCGGGTTGGTGTGCGTCATCTCCGCATATTCCACGTGTGCTCGTGGATATGTGCGGTTTATGACTTATACCCCTTTATATAATTTAAAGATATATATTTTTGCCTTTTTTTGAGGGGTATGTAAAAAACGACATGCAGTATGGGTTATGGTGCGGTAAACCAGAGAAACCGCATGCCGCTTGTGTTTGGATAAGGTTGTCGCTTTCTGTTCCCTACGTCACGATTGCACGTGTGGGTTGTTGAAGTTGGTAGGATTCTGACATGTTCTGATTTGAAAAGACGTTTGCACTGACCGAGGTCATAACTGCACTGTAGCAGGGAGTGAAAAAGTCTTCTCTGTCAGGCGCGTGGGCGGCCACGCGCGCGTGATAACCGTCAGCGGAAAGGTCGCTGACCACGTGTCGCCTTGTAACTCGCTTATTTTGAACGTGTTTGAGGCGGTTTACTGTATCGCATTTATTGCGATGAGTATATAAAGGGGGAACCGTTTGGTTTCTCCTCACTGTTCAAATTTTTCGGAAAAATTTCTGGTGAGAGAGAGAGCATTCCCTTCGTCTTCTCCGATCAATCTGTCTTTTATTCCGGTAATCTTTTGAGTTTTCTGATTTTTTCTTTAACTCGAAACTTCTGTTCTACATATTTCTGATGGCTGATCAATCTAACCCACATAATGTGGAGGGTGAAAACCCTGAAGCATCTTCTCCGGTTGCCGGAGAAGAAGAAGATGATGGTGGCAGTGTTCCTGGTGGTGGCCTACCACCATTGAAGTGGTCGAGAGCTTCATTCGACCAACTGATGGCCAAGATTGAGATGCCTCACGAGTATGGGGCTGCTTATCCCCAAACTGGTGATACTGGTGCCTGTGCTCCGGCCGGTCACATCACCATGTGGGCCGATTGTTTTACTGATGGTAACCTTCGTTTACCATTAACAGTTTTTGTTGCTCAGGTTTTGGAACATTACAAGATCCATATCTCCCAGATGAGTCCTTTTGGGATGATCCGTATTAGACATTTTGAATCAACTTTTCGTGCTCTTGGTCTGCCGGTTACCGTTGAAAACTTTCGGGGGTTCTACCAGTTGACGGTGAACACCGGTTTCTTTTCCTTTAGAGAACGGTATGGAAGTATCAAGTTGATGACCCCTCCGAAGGGTATTACGAAGTGGAAGTGTAAGTTCTTCTACGTTAAAGCTGCCGCAGTTGTTGTGGACATGAACATGCGGAACGTCAATGAGCCTATCCCTGCGGAGGATATTGCTATGCCTACCGCGGAGACTGCGGAGTGGTTCTCAAAGTTGAAACCCATTGAGCATAGGCAGCTGACCAACAATGAGTTGTGGGTGCTGCGGATGATGTTGACCCGGCCTAAGAGGAATTTCACGCCTGTGGTGCGGGAGAAAACTGGTGGTAAGTGTTACCACTCTTTTGCGGTTTCTTTATTCCCGTGTTTGTTATTAATTTGGACATGTATTATCAGATATTGTGGAAGTGTGGAAGATATTTGATCCAACTTTTACTGGCAAAGTTGATCTTTTTCCGACTGCGGAAGGTAAAGGTTTTAACTTGACGATTGTCCCTCTCTTCCGCGTTGCTTCACGCGAGGTGATGACTGCACCCCTGCCGCAGGGCAAAGGTATTACTCATAACCTTTATTGCTTTACAAGGTTTGTTGCTGATATTCTATACGCAGGTACACTTGGGAACCTTGGTAAATTTGAGTCAAAGGGTGCCCCCAAAAGACATGCGGAGAAAAAGCATGTGGATAAACCTGGGCGTGGTCGCGGTGTGAAGAAACCTGATGTATCTGTTGTTCCGCCCTTGGTGAAGCAAGCAGCAGGTATCTCTCGTTCTCATTTCCGCAGATATACCGATTACGTGGTAGTATCTGACACCCTTGAGGGCTTGGGTGTTCCAGGTGCTGGTGCGGCCACAGGTGGAACTACTGCGGGTTCCAAACCAGGTGACGAGAAGAAGAGGAAAACGGAGGAAGCTGGTGATGCTGGTGGGAGAAAGAAACCGAAAATTCCGACCAGGCGCAAGGCTTTGGTTGGACCGAGGAAGCCTGCGGTTGTATCTGGTATGTGGTGCATGACTTTAACAAGTATTTTATGTTTATACTTGTACTTTAAAGTATCTTGTTTTGATTTCAGAACCGCAAGATGAAGGGTTCTTCGACTTTGATGCTCCTCCTCCCCCTCCCCCGCACGACACTGCTGCGGGTGCGGGGGTTCATAAGGCTGTTACTCCTGAAGCCTCTGTGCGGGGGGTGGACACTGGAAAGGGTCCCGCGGCTCAAATCCATGACACGGTTGATTCGAGTGATAATGTTATCACCCCAAAGGATACTGTTGATATGGATTTGAAGTTTGGTTACACCGGAAAGCCAAAGTCTCCTGTTGCCGAGAAGGCTTCCGGTTCCGCTGGTGGTGCGGGTTTTGTAGAGACTCCTATTCAGCCTGAAGAGTCTGAATTGGAGTATTATTACCGCTCCTACACAGAAGACCGGGCCACGGCCTATCACCGGCCCCCATGGACTGTATTGCAAGGGGATGATGTTACCGTTGACCCCTCCGCTTGTAGGGAGGTTTTGAGTGGTTTGGGCACTCCTTTCGAAGTCAACCGGGCCCGTGCCTTACCAAATGAAGCCCAGATTAACCAACTCTCCTCCCTGCTTGTTGGGAGTTCTGTAATGGCCAACACCATTATGGAAAACTATAAGGTGTTGACGCGCAGGGAGGAAGAGAATGTGCGGTTGCGTGCAGAGGCTGAGGAGTTGGTGAAGGTTGCACGTGAGGGTGCAGAACAGCTTGAGAGGGATAGAGCTGCGTTTGAGAAGCATAAGCAGACTGAAGAATGGGCTGCAACTGCTGAGCTTAAACAGGTTCGTACCCTTGCAAAACTGCTGTCTGATGAGCGTAAGCGTTGGAAAGAAACCCTTTCTGATGAACGCAAGACGCTATCTAATGAGCGCAAGACTTGGAAAGAATCTTGGGGTAAACAGAATGAAACTCTCTTTCATGTTCGTCAGGAGCTTATAAATGCCAAGGCAGCGATTTCTGCGTTGGCTAAAGAGAAAGCTGAGGCCGTTGCGGCTGCCCGAGAGGTTAAGGAAGCAGAGGTTCGTCTTGCCAAGGCTCTGGAAGAGGCCAAGGAGGCGGAGGCTCGTGCTTCAAAGGCTCTTGAAGGGGCAAATGTTGACCGCACCAAGTTGAGCAAAACTATCTTGGATCTTCAGGTATAAGTTTATCCTAACTTTGAAATTGTGTCTCACAAGTTTGTTGATTCTTTTTGTATTCTTCTGATTCCTTGTTTAAAAGGCTGAAGTGCGGACCCCTGGGGTCGCTATTGAGGAGATCTCTGCCCGTGCCGCTGAAGCTGAAGTGCGGGCAAGAGAGGCTGAAGAGGCTAGGGATAGCCACGCTTCTTCACTTGAGTTGCTCAAGGCTGATCATGAATGGATGCGTATGCGCGGGATCGGGCATGTAAGTATCCGTTGCCTTGTTATTTTTGTTGTAGGTTTGCCTTTGATAACCATTGTATTCATGTTTCGCAGATTGTTACTGCCATTCTTGACGCGCCCGAGACCATAGCAGGTATTAACGAGATCAGGGAGCGTGCCCGGGATGCTGGTTTCAAAGCTGCTTACAACCGCTGTATCAGTCATTTGAACGTTGCAGCGCGTGGTGGGCTTACTGATGAGCGGTCTGGGTTTCATGGCGTGGACACTGAAGCGCTTCTTGCTGCTGCGGTTAAGGAGTTTAATGATACAACCCACACAGATCTTGAAGAACTTGAAAAGTGTCTAGAAGCGGAGGATTATGTGGACCGCTTGCGAGTCTTATACGCTGATGAAGATGAAGATGAGGAAAAACCAGATGTTGAGGGCACGGATGGTGCGGGCCCCAGTGGCACAAAGGAAGATTAGATTTGGCCTGCGTGCCTCTTTTGTTTCCTTATGTAACCGTTACAAAACTTTATGTAAATTCCTTGTGCACCGCGCAGGTGCAGGAATTTTTTGAATATAAAGAATTGTTGTTTCAATTTTTACAAGTGTTTTTAGTACTTGCATGTTTGAATTTGTACGCGTTTAGTGTTACTGTGAGTAATACTAAATCTGTAATTGCCTTTTGCATATCTAGGTGATATGCAAGTATGAAGATTTGTCTCTGGTTAGACAAACAGTATTCCCATTGCTGGCCTATTACAATAGTTGCGTGTGGTTACCATTCTGTGTGGGTATCACGAATGAAGATTTTGCTAATCTGTTTTTGTGTATACCTCAGAGTGGAACACGCATTTGTAATAGAAATAAATAAACAATATTGCATTGAATCGTCTATTTATTTATTTGCAAATGGCCTGCGGCCCAATAGATTACATGCATAAAACATGGCTTACATATAACAGCGTCGAAGTTGCTGTGCGTTCCATGTGCGTGCGATAGTTTCGCCTTCTAATGTTTGTAGTTTATACGCGCCTTTGCCCAGGACCTCTTGGATGAGGTACGGTCCTTCCCACTTGGGGGCAAGTTTCCCTGGGCGTTCTGCGTTGGATGCTTCGTTGTCACGAAGGACGTAGTCTCCAGGGTTGAAAGTACAAATGCGAACGCGTGCATTGTAGTACTTTTCCAACTTGGTTTTGTACTTGGCCTCGTTGATGGCATCGTTTTCGCGCCTTTCTTCCAAGAGGTCTAAGTCAACCCTGCGTTCCTCATTGTTGTCCATCTTGTTGATGGCCAACATTCTAGGTGAGGGGAGGCCTACTTCCGCGGGGATCACCGCTTCAGTACCGTAGACCAGGCTGAAGGGGGTCTCGCCGTTGCTTGTTTTTGGGCTTGTCCTGTGAGCCCATAAAATACTTGGGAGTTCATCAACCCAGCCGCGTCTGGCTGTTCCCAACCGTGTTTTGATGCCTTCGACTAAGCTTTTATTGATACTCTCGACTTGGCCGTTCCCTTGCGGATGCGCCACTGAGGAGAATATGTGTTCAATGTTTAGCTCTTTTAGCCATTTTTGAAAGTCGTCGGCAGCGAAGTTGGTACCGTTGTCGGTGACGATGCACATTGGTAGACCGAAACGGCAGATGATATGTTCCCACACGAATTTCCTTGTTATCATAGCGGTGGTTGATGCAAGTGGCTTTGCTTCTACCCATTTTGTAAAGTAATCAACAACTACTATGATAAATTTCACTGCTCCTGGTGCGTCCGGGAATGGTCCCACCACATCGATTGCCCATTTTTGGAATGGCCATGCGGTGGTGATGGGGATCAAGTTGTTCTTGGGACGCAAGGTCTTGGGAGCATGTCGCTGACAATTGAAACACTTGCGTAAGACTTTGACTGCATCCAGGTGCATGCCCGGCCAATAGTACCCGGCGTTCATGATTTTGGCCACCACCATGCGTGGTCCTGCGTGTATGCCACATATCCCCTCGTGAATTTCTTTGATAAGGTATGTGGCATCTTGGGGGTTGACGCATCGTAGGAGTGGCCCCAGGTATGATTTACGGTATAAGATACCGTCTCCCATTTGGTAATGACACGCTTTGTGTTGCAATTTGCGTGCCTCTGCTTTGTTTTCGGGAGTAACACCTGATTGTAAGTATGCGATGAGCGGTGTCATCCAGGATGTTGTACTGTACTGGATGACATTGACTTGGCGCAGGGGTACCGAGGGATTTTGCAGAATTTCGATGCGTACCTCTTTTGCCAGGTGTTGGAAGCTGGTGGACGCAAGTTTTGATAGTGCGTCCGCGGGTTTATTTTCACTCCTGTTGATGTGGCGAATATTGAAGGAGGTAAACTTTGACTTCAGTTGCAAGGCTTGTTCGAGGTAGAGGATCATAATATCCCCTCTTGCGGCATAGTCACCGCGTATCTGCCCTGCAACTAGTAGTGAATCGACGTGTGCTTCCAAATGTTTGACGTCGAGTTTTATTGCTAAACGCAACCCTGCCAGTAGAGCCTCATACTCCGCTTCGTTATTCGTACTTTCGAAATCGAGGCGTATTGCGTAGGTTAGCTCTTGGCCATCGGGACTGACAAGTCGCAAACCTGCGCCAGAACCATCTTCGTTGGATGCACCATCTGTAAATAATGCCCAGGTTTCTGTGGAGGATGGTTGTGAGATAGGGTTTTGTTCTTCTTCGCATTCTTGGATGCGGTTTGCTGGTATTTCAGCGACGAAGTCAGCCAAGACCTGGCCTTTGATTGCGGGGCGCGGCTTATAGTTCAGTGAAAGCGCGCCCAGCTCGATTGCTCATTTTGCTAACCTCCCAGAGATGTCGGGTTTTGATAGGATCGGGCCGATCCTATAGTTGGTTAACACTGTGATGACGTGGTTTGCAAAGTAACGTCGTAATCGTCTCGATGCGTGCACTAGTGCCAGTACCAATTTTTCCATGATGGAGTACCTTGTCTCTGGGTCGTTGAGCATTTTGCTGATGTAGTAGATGGGTGTTTGGACTCCTTCCCGCTCCACTATAAGTACCACGCCTACCGCGTTGTCCGCGGCAGACATGTATAAGATAAGTGGCTCATCTTTTCGTGGTGCGGTTAAAGTTGGGAGCTGGATCAAACACTCTTTCATTTCCCGGAAAGCTTTTTCGGCCTCTGCGGTCCATTGGAATTGTTCCTTTTTTAGACAGCTCCGCAGGGTCTTGATGAAAGGGTAAGACTTAGCTGCATGGTTGGCTAAGAATCTATTGAGTGCGGCTAGCCTACCGGCTAGTCGTTGCATTTCCTTCATCGTAGAAGGCGATGGCATGCGCTCGATCGCCTGAACTTTTTCCGGGTTCACCTTGAATCCATCTTTGGTTACGATGAATCCAAGGAATTTGCCTTCTTCCATTCCAAACGAGCATTTCCCTGGGTTGAGCTTCATGTTAACGCTTCGCAGAGTTTGGAATGTTCTTTCGATGTCGTCGAGCATGGTGTTTTCCTCCATGCTCATGACGACCAGGTCGTCCATATAGATTTCGACACTTTGTCTTCTTGATCGAACTGGTTGAAGCACTGCTCGTATATAATATCGGACGTACTGCCCGGGTCGATGAACAATCGTTCGGTGCAGTAGTGAGCTAGGTGCCCTGTGATAACCACGGCGCGCCTATCGCGCGGTCCGCCTCGGACTTTTGGAAAGACGACTTGCTCGTCCTTCCAGTCATTGTCCGGTCTTCTCGCCGCCTTACGCGGTCTTCCTTTTCCTCCATTGATCATGTGGGTAGAGGCCACGTACATGGCCCTCTTACCCGTGGAGGTGCCCTCGTTGTGGGGAGTGATGCGCTTGGTAGCTTTTTGTGCGCCTGTCAACAGGTGTTGCAGTTTCCCCTCCTTTAGGGCTCGCTCAATCTCCAGTCGGAGACTGATGCAGTTGTTCGTGGTGTGGCCCGAGTCCTTGTGATACTCGCAGTAGAGTGCGGGATCTTGATTCTTTTTGGACTTCATTGGTTGGGCCGGTCTCAGGAATTGCGCATCCGTGAGGAGAACGTCGCTTGGCGACTGGTTGATCTCGGTCCAGTTGCGGTCCCGAGACTCTTTCTTTGACGCCCGGTTTTCTCGTTGGGCGTTGATTGTAGCCCTTGCGTCGGGCTGGTTGTTCCGGGGGACATATGGCTTGGGATCGCTGCCGCGATTCCATGTGTCCCTGTTGCGCTTATTGCCGCGCTTGGGCTCTTGGCGGGAAGACTGGCCTTCCGCTAGGGGTTGTGCCTTTGACATGTGCGGTCTGAGAGACCGCTGAGTTTGGGCATATGTTTTGACCTTAGCCATGACATCTTCCCACTTCTTAGGCAAGCCGTTTCCGCCGGAAATATTCATAACCATTTGTTCGTCTTTGACTGCAACAATGAAATGGTTACGTGCCATCTGGTTGTCAACGTCGCCTATCTCTAGGATCTCTTTATTGTAACGGACAATGAATGCGTCAAGCGATTCATTGTCTCTGCGCCAGATGTTCATGACGTCCATTGAATCACGTTCATGGCGTCGTTGCTGGCTAAAGTGCGCGAGGAACTTTTCTTGTAAGTCCTCGAATGAGGTCAGTGATCCTGGTGGCAGAGAATCGAACCATGCCCTGGCCAGACCTGTTAGGGTCTGTGGGAAAAAATGGCACCAGGTAGGTTCGTCCCACTTACCGTTGCACCCAGCACCGACGAAGATGTTGTTGTGATCATCTGGGTCGGTCGAGCCGTTGTATTTCCCAATGTTTAATGGGAATTTTGTGGTGGTGACATCGGCGTTGGCGATCTCCGGGACACACTTAGAGTTTTCGGCCGCAGATTTCGGCCTATAAGGTTTGCCCTGGTTGCGCTTTGCAGCGCGGAGGTATGTGTTGCGGGGTTGATTGGGAGGAACATAATTGCGTCCGCCCGGTCTACTGTTGGTGGAATGGGACTCCCCGCGGTATGTACTGTCATCTGGATCAGTATGGCCATACCCTTCATGGTGGGACTGTGGTCCCAAACGACTATGAATGTTTGTGTTGCGGCGTATTGTAGACTGCCGCCTTCTTTCTTCTTGAGAGCCTAAACGGCTATGTACGGAGTCCCTGCGGCGGGACCCGTATGAGGAATCGTCCTCATTGATTGTGCGGACATCACAATAGGAGGAGCCGCGGTCCTCCTGCCTGCTTCTGGAGGCTGGATGTGTGGGGGCCCTGTCGTCGTATCGTAAAACACGACCGGCAGGTGTTCGCGGTATCGGGGTAGGTCCGATACCTCCTTGTTCGTCTGCACAAGCTCTGTTGTACGCTGCGGCCAGAAGGGCCGCTTGTTGGTCATACCAGGTATGAGGGTTCATGCCTGTAGGTATGACAGCAGCGTATTGTGACAGATCGTGTCCAAACGTAAGGGATGCGCCCCCTTGCGCTGATGTGCCAATGTGTTGGGCATTTGGGCCTAGCGGAATGGTTCCCGCAGGCCCTTGGTTTGCGGGGTTTAAGTTATCCCCGGTAGTGTTGTTTTGACGATCAGACATCTTTGGAAAGAAAAGGATGATTGGAAAAAAGTGCTAAGAGTAGCGGTGGGCGCCAATGATGAAACAATGGTTAACCGGGTAGGGTTAACTCACTGATCTCGTCAAGAGGGTTAATCCCTTCTTTCCGAGGATCGTTGACTGGATCGTCTGGTGGTGGGTTTCCTGCACAAGGAAACAAACCGTGACTCGTAACAAGGAGGATGGGGTGGGGGGTGCTCCTTGTTACCACTCTCCGGCGTGAGAATAAGTAATTTGCTTGGGAAGCAAAGTATGATAGTAGTAGTATTGAGAGAGTTGGAAAGTGATACCTCAAACCTGGTTTGGGGTGAGTATTTATAGCCGAGGAGTGAAGGAGGGTAGTTGAGTAGCTAGTCTGACATCGCACAGCTATTTGCAGGTGTGTCAGACCTGTCGGATATTGTGGTGAGGCCACGTCTTGCTGTGGTGTCAGACTGTTGTACATACGTGGGCCAGTAGGCGACTGTTCCCAGTGCCACTTGCACTGTGGTGTCAGACCCACTTGCCTTGTAGGCAGGATGCGGTGCCAAGCCGCATCGCTGCTTGCGGTCATTGATGTTGTTCCCGCATTGGTTGTTCCATCCATGATTTGCGCGGGATGCGGTGTTGTGCCGCATCGTCTGTTGAGTGACTGTTACTGTTGTCCAGATCCCTTGTCGTGACGAAAATGTTCATAGGATGCGGTGCGAGGCCGCATCGCTATGCGTAACATTAGTTTCCGTCCCTAAGGTAAGTCTTCTCATCAATGGACAGATTGGACCGCAGTGTTCGCGTGTGTCTACGCGGACACTGGAGACTTAATTGCTGTTGGGGGTTTTTAATGAGGGTAATGGTCATTCGCGGTCGAGCTGACGCGATATTTGGGACCATACCCCTTCACTAACTAATACAAAATACGTATATTTTGACCCGACATCATATATATATTTTAAAAACTTTGCGATTCGAACGATTATATTGGTGACCCTCATCATGTTATAGGCAATATATCTACGATTTGCGCGTCGTAATATATACTCAAATGTAACATAAAATAAATATCGTAATACACATAATCTTGTCAACACTAACACGTCATCATACACATATTGTAAAACACATAGCACATTGTAACCCATAAAATTTACCCATGAACAACCCATTCTAGTGTATGTCGAAAAACACTTATTTTAGCGATTCGGTTACATTTTTGGGCGTCGGAAGTCACGTATGACTAACCAAACACCAAGTAAACTTAATATCAGTTAAAATACTTATTTTTATATCAAAAATATCAATTTACTTACTGATCTAAAACAGTTTTATAAGAATCCTCCGAAAAGCCGATTTTTAACCGTTTTACCGCATAGTTTTGCATCAAACGTTACCCGAACCATCCCAAATCGAAACGACTTGATATTTTAACCTAACCCATGTTATTTACTGAATAAAATAGTGGTTATACTCATGATAGTGCAGGTCTTACATAAAGCACATAAATCATGCAAATTTCATCAAAACCCTTGCATTTTAACTATCATTCAAAACTGGGCTGTTTTCGAGAATTTTAATAAAATAGTTAACTTACTCCAAAAATTCCCAAATTTTTACAGAATGTTTTAAACGATCCAAATATTATTGTGTAAAAATATTGGGATCCAATTCTTTACCAATATTTTATAAAAAATCATTTACCGGACTGCAATCAGATTCGTTACTTTCTGACTGCAGTCCACGGAATAATTCATTTAAAATTCATCGTAAGTCCGATTGATCAAATTCCAGTGGGAGAATTACAATGACATCAGTGGTCATCTACAGTACAAATTTGATGAGCTAATTCTACACAGATTTCAAGTTATGATGAAAAACATAACACACATTTTCTGCAGTAAAAACGCAGCTTTTGCTGCTGTACAAAACGAACCTTTAAAAATAGTAAACGACCTCGAAAAAATATGATTCCAGTGCCATTTGATTCATTTTTCGAAAACATATAATTTAGACTTCAGAAAATTGATTTTTCGATTTATAACGGTCCGTTTACAGCCTACTGAAGTTGGTTGTAAATGTTACTCAGCATGCTGTTAATCGCTTAAATGATACTAAAACATGCAAGCAAATATCCTAAACAAGTGTTTATCAAGAAATCAAACTCAAAACTCATACACCCATATATATCACCATTTTTATTTTGTATAAAGACCCATTTCTTTTTAGATTTCAAGTTTGTGGAAATTCCAAGATTCAAGAGAAACTTCAAATCATCAAGAACAACCAAGAATCAAGAGTATGATTTAAACATAAATGTTATACCTTCAAGATTCAAGTAAGTTGTAGGATGAGGTTTTGATGATATGGAGCTTGAAATCACTTGAAAGCACCTTGGAAACACCTTTGGATCTTCACACCAACTTGAAACTTGCTTGGAATGGGGTTTGATATTCAAGAACAAGGTTGAAGATTTGAAGATGGGAGTGGTGGTGAGGGTTACGGTTTTGGAGAGAGAGAGAGAGAGTGAGGGTGATGGAGTGTAAGGGAGTGGAATGAAGATATGGTGTATTTATAGGATATGCAAGATCTAAAATGAATCTCCATAAGATCTCATCATATCTTATTAAATCCAAGAAATATCAAATATGATCTTGCAAGATATAGTAAATATTTTGGTGGGGCCACATAAGGTGACCGAAATTTTGAAAGGGGGGGGGGTGGTAAAGTGTAAGTTTTGGTTGGTAATTTAGATAAAAACATGTATTTAACTGGATACCGGGTATTTTATCTAGCGTTTAAATTCCGGTTTATGGCGTTCTAAATTATTTTTATTATTCAATAAAAATAAACTCGCCAAAGTATTACTGAAATAAATTTCAGTTGCCGAGATTGGCTGCGTTGTCTGCGTTTTGCAGTATAAGCATTGTGTTGCGCAGTAATGCGCGGTACGTGCTTAACCTTGAAAAATAACGCTTTTAAGCGTTTTAATTTATTTTTCAACACGAACCTGATTAAAAATAAAATTTTAATCATAACAGAATATTTTTGGGATTTAAATATTATCCAGGCGGTCACCAACGTTCGTTTCGCAGTTTTGTCGTAATTAGTTCTATAGTTCGAATAAACATGTTTTTGCCATACCGAATCCTTCGAAACTTATTTCTAAGTTATGTAAAGGATATTTATGGTATGTTTGGCTTACGTCACAGTTCCGGTGTGTACGTCGCGTTAAACTGATTGCATTTACGCACCAGTTTGCGTATAACCTTCCAGAAAGCGATTTAAAGCTTGAAATCGGAATCGAATCAAATTGTAAAATCATCAAACACAATAACACATATAATAACACCAAAGCACATTGCTTTATTGATAATCAACATTGTTTTACATTATACAATGATTACAGAACACAGTTGTCACAGTCTCCCATGCTTTAGGAAATTTCGTCCCGAAATTTTAACTAGAGGAAACTTTTGAGAACAATTGCGGATATTTCGCCTTCATTTGATCCTCCCGTTCCCAAGTAAACTCTGGGCCACATTTGGATTCTTAGCGAATTTGTCAACTGTCAAAGTGATGTCGTCGTTGTAACAAAAGCATGGAGCTTTGAACAACGGATAGGAGAATGTTCCTTATGAATACTTATCATAGGAAACTTGTGTGTGCTCGAAATTGAAGTCGGAGAATGTAAGATAAAATAACATTGGTCAAGGTCCTGGACTTCTAGTAACTTAAATAACACTACGTTCGCAATGTAATAAGGAACACTTATATATAGGAAGTACCAGCGGCGTATCCACCATGCTCCTTTCTACGTTGTTCCCGTTTCGTTATTCTCATCACTATAGGTCTTAACACATAACAAAAATTGCTGTGGTTTTTGTGCACTGAATTCCATAATTATGTATGCATCCATAATTACGTAATTTCTTGCACAGTCCGCACAGTTCATTTCATAATGCGTAGGGGAAAGATCAATCGAATAAACATGAAGTGACTTGACTAGACCATCAAAGGATCTTTTTAACTAGATCAACGAACGATCTCCTTAACCAGATCAACACATGATCTTCTTAACTAGACCGTCATACGATCTCTTTAAATAGACCACTAATGGGTCTTTTTATTGAATCAAATAATCGTTTTGAAATAGCACTTTGGAATCCAAGGTTCTTACTATTTGCATAGAAAAGCCCCTTAAGGAATTTAAGATAGTACTTTGAGTATCCTTCTGAGAATCCAACATATGAAAATACGAAAGATTCTACTAGGACTTAGATAGCGAGCTTTAGAATCACACATAAACACATAATCACATAATCGCATAGTTGTTAACTTAGTTATTAGCTCGTTCATTAACTTGAATTAGTGCATTTAAAGTACACCATAAATCCAATCGAGGACTTCCATTGGTACTCAAAACATCCCAAGAATCTAACTATGAAGATAGGAAGATTTTATAAGGATTTGGCTTTGTCTTGGTCGTATCGTAACATTCGTATTGGAGCACGCAATGAATCCACTTAAGGACTCATGAAAGTACATTTAGATATCAAATCAAAGATTTGAAATGGTATTTCAAGTATCTGTTTGAGAATTTGTAACTTGTACCTTGTACTTTGTTTCTTAAAAGAAACGAGTACTTAGGATTTTTGGGGAGATCACGAGTGATCATAAAATGAAAGAATCACACGAGTAATTTGTTTTGTAAGGAACACAGTTCCTTGGTGTCGGCATCGTAGGGTTGTATCAACCATACACACAAACGTAACAGTTTTGTAAGATAAAATTGAAACAATAAATTTTATTTATATATAACAGCTGAATTGTTCTAAACGTCAAAGGATAACAAACAAGGAAATACAAAAGACTAATTGTTCACTGCTACATTGTCGTTCGCGTTTGCCTCGTTTATGTTGAACACTCGTCCACGCGCTGGATTTGCATTAACAAGTCTTGGGCAATTGTTTCGGTAGTGAGTAAGGTCACCACAGTTATAACACGACCCAGGTGGGAACTGTGCTTGAGCAACAACAGGATTTGCAGCAGTTTGGTTAGCATAACAGCAGGTATTGACCAAATGTCCCAATCGCCTGCAGTGGGTACATTTGTGACACTGCACTTGCTCCAGATGATGACGGTTGCATTTGTTGCACAAAGGTGCAGTACCAACATAGTTTTTCTTTGTACGAGGTTGTGCTGGCTGATTTGGTGCAACCTGATTGTTCTGAGCAGTTATTGCGCAGTTTTGTGAAGCCTTGCGCTTCTTCTTCTTGGATGTTTCGGCCTGCCTATCCTTTGGTTCTTCTTGTGCAGACTTGTCAGATGGTTTCGGGTCGCCCTTTCGAAAAAGCTTACCTTTCCTGATCTGGGATTCAGTCAGGGTAGCAGACAATTCAATGGCTTGTCTGACGGTAGTAGGGTTGCTGCCAGTAACGATATCCTGAACTAAGTCAGGAAGACCATCAATGTATTTTTCAATCGCCTTCTCCACAGGCGTAACCATAGCAGGACATAACAGGCTCAGCTCCTCATAACGATCAGTATAGGCTCGATGTTCGCCACTGTCTTGCTTCAAATCGTCAAATTCTCTTTCCAACGCTCTAAGCTCATGACGAGGACAGAACTCCTTCATCATTAGAGCCCGAAGCTCCTCCCAAGTTTGAGCTAGTGCCACATCGGCACCCCTATCACGCATCACCCCGTTCCACCATGTAAGAGCACGCTTCTCAAACACACTGGATGCAAATTCAACCTTACGCTCATTCGGACATTGCACATGTCTGAATGTGCTCTCCAAACTTTCAAACCATTGCAGGAGCGCGGTTGCTCCTTGAGTCCCAGAAAACTTCAAAGGTTTAGCAGAGTTGAATGTCTTAAAGTTGCACGGAACATGTGCGTTGTTGTTGTTTGCTTGGTTTAACTAGGTAACTAGGTTTGGGAGTACATCAGCGATTTGCTGAGTGATCAAGGTTGCCATTGCGGCGTCTTGAGTTTGATCACGTCGGGGAGGCATCTAAAAGAAAAGGAACACAAGGAAATGTCACAGAACAATCAAAAGGAGTATTGAAATAATCGACAAAACGAAGGAAGGTGGTAATTTGTTCATTACTTAAAACAAACAAACAACACAGTGACTAATCAAAGTAAATAGGTCTACATAATGCATAATGAAGACATGCTTTAGTTAGCCTATAAGTGGACACTCACCCCAAGAGTTCCCAGGTAAGAGTGACTGGTCCGATAATGTAGATTTGTACGAACACTCTAGCCTTAGACAGAAAACTCAGGGTACAGGCACCCACCCTTCCGGATTGCACGTGTTCACATTATTAAGACTCAAACTTTGACGAGATTTGAAAACTTTAAAGGCGTAAAGCCTAAAAACTAATCATCTAAGGATAGATGATCGATTTTCAAATGGAATTGAGATTTGTGTACTTGTTTTGGTGATCACCTAAGGATTGGTGATAGTATTCTTTTAAGATCTAAACACAAGGTAACTTGTGTTAGGGTCCTAGAAAGGTTATAGTCTAGGTAAAAATTTTAATAATAACCTAGTTCCCTATAACCATGAGCTCTGATACCAACTCTTCTGTCACACCCCGACCACGTAAAACAACAAATCGTGGCGGAAACGTCGGGGAGTGTTGTAACAGAATCATTGTTTCACAACACATGGAATTTACAATATTGTTTTATTACATAAAAAGTTACATTGTCTTGGAATTTGATCAACAAACAGTACAATTGCCGTTCATGTTTTTATAATTACTAAGTCCCATGTCCATCCTATGTAAAGCAATCAACAGTCGTCACGAAATAAAACCTGAAACATATGTGAAAGTAAATACGTCAGCATAAAAATGCCCGTGAGTAACATAGGTTTTGTGAATTAGATTCATGGCTTTGGATCATATAAGTAAAGATTATATGTTTATAAAAGTAGCCATGAATCCTTGATAAAAATTTGGTTTCTAGAACATTTTGCATTGATATAAAAGTTGTAGTATACATAAAAATATACCTTGGTTTTAAGAAAGTCGGATAAGTAATATATTAAAATATATTTTAGTTTCAAAACAGTTAAACAGATAGTATATCAAATATACTTTAGTTGTTAAAATAATAGTTTTTGGTAGTATATCATAAGTATACTTTGGTTTTGTAAATAACATATCAACTATGTTTTAGTAAATAACAAAATATATGTTGGATTTGTACATAGTATATCAAATTATACTTTGGTAAATAATATCACGTTGGTAGTATGTCGGAACATACCTAATATCGTGGTTTGGTAATATATCAAATTATATTTTAGTAAACAATAGCATATCAAATTATGCTTTGGCAAAACAGTATCACGTTGGTAGTATATCGGAATATACCATAAATCGCGATTTAGCAATACATTCAAACCTTAGTGCATCAAACTACACTTTAGAGACTATAGAAATACCACAAAGGCAAATTCTATTTGGTTAAAATTTGGTTTCTGACATTCCATACAACAGGAATGGGGTGTCTAGTCCTATAACGCTATATCGTACTACCAATCGGCTTGATCATTGTTAATGAATGTATAAGTAAACATATGAACAAACAAATAGTCGTAACAAACTTCGGAAATCAGTGTTTAAACCATCGATAATAGTTCAATTCGTCAAAAGATAGTACTTATGCATGTGTAATCATATAGTCGAAATCATGAAAATATTGTATAGGCACATATGTTTCACCCCAGAACATTGAAAACAGTAAAAGAGGGGACTATGTACTCACCTTTGGGTGCGTTTTTATATGTTAACACAATCCCTCAAATTGTGTATTCGTCCTAAATTAAATAAGAACGATTTAATAATCAAAAACTCACAAAAATACATAAGTTTCTCCGATACTTAGAATTTTCACATAACTTTGAGATTTTCTCGAAAAGCTATTATTTTTTATTATATTGGTGTATTTGTATATATATGAGTTCACATATATATTTTAAAAACTTTGCGATTCGAACGATTATATTGGTGACCCTCATCATGTTATAGGCAATATATCTACGATTTGCGCGTCGTAATATATACTCAAATGTAACATAAAATAAATATCGTAATACACATAATCTTGTCAACACTAACACGTCATCAAACACATATTGTAAAACACATAGCACATTGTAACCCATAAAATTTACACATGAACAACCCATTCTTGTGTATGTCGAAAAACACTTATTTTAGCGATTCGGTAACATTTTTGGGCGTCGGAAGTCACGTATGACTAACCAAACACCAAGTAAACTTAATATAAGTTAAAATACTTATTTTTATATCAAAAATATCAGTTTACTTACTGATCTAAAACAGTTTTATAAGAATCCTCCGAAAAGCCGATTTTTAACCGTTTTACCGCATAGTTTTGCATCAAACGTTACCCGAACCATCCCAAATCGAAACGACTTGATATTTTAACCTAACCCATGTTATTTACTGAATAAAATAGTGGTTATACTCATGATAGTGCAGGTCTTATATAAAGCACATAAATCATGCAAATTTCAACAAAACCCTTGCATTTTAACTATCATTCAAAACTTGGCTGTTTTCGGGAATTTTAATAAAATAGGTAACTTACTCCAAAAATTCCCAAATTTTTACAGAATGTTTTAAACGATCCAAATATTATTGTGTAAAAATATCGGGATCCAATTCATTACCAATATTTAATAAAAAATCATTTACCGGACTGCAATCAGATTCGTCACTTTCTGACTGCAGTCCATGGAATAATTCATTTAAAATTCATCGCAAGTCCGATTGATGAAATTCCATTGGGAGAATTACAACGACATCAGTGGTCATCTACAGTACAAATTTCATGAGCTAATTCTACACAGATTTCAAGTTATGACGAAAAACATAACACACATTTTCTGCAGTAAAAACACAGCTTTTGCTGCTGTACAAAACGGACCTTTAAAAATTGTAAACGACCTCGAAAAAATATGATTCCAGTTCCATTTGATTGGTTTTTCGAAAACATATAATTTAGACTTCAGAACATCGATTTTTCGATTTATAACGGTCCGTTTACAGCCAACTGAAGTTGGCTGTAAATGTTACTCAACATGCTGTTAATCGCTTAAATGTTACTAAAACATGCAAGCAAATGTCCAAAACAAGTGTTTATCAAGAAATCAAACTCAAAACTCATACACCCATATACATCACCATTTTTATTTTGTATCAAGACCCATTTCTTTTTTTATTTCAAGTTTGTGAAAATTCCAAGATTTAAGAGAAACTTGAAATTATCAAGAACAACCAAGAATCAAGAGTATGATTTAAACATAAATGTTATACCTTCAAGATTCAAGTAAGTTGTAGGATGAGGTTTTGATGATATGGAGCTTGAAATCACTTGAAAGCACCTTGGAAACACCTTTGGATCTTCACACCAACTTGAAACTTGCTTGGAATGGGGTTTGATCTTCAAGAACAAGGTTGAAGATTTGAAGATGGGAGTGGTAGTGAGGGTTACGGTTTTGGAGAGAGAGAGAGTGAGGGTGATGGAGTGTAAGGGAGTGGAGTGAAGATATGGTGTATTTATAGGATATGCAAGATCTAAAATGAATCTCCATAAGATCTCATCATATCTTATTAAATCCAAGAAATATCAAATATGATCTTGCAAGATATAGTAAATATTTTGGTGGGGCCACATAAGGTGACCGAAATTTTGAAAGGGGGGGGGTGGTAAAGTGTAAGTTTTGGTTGGTAATTTAGATAAAAATAGGTATTTAACTAGATACCGGGTATTTTATCTAGCGTTTAAATTCCGGTTTATGGCGTTCTAAGTTATTTTTATTATTCTATAAAAATAAACTCGCCAAAATATTACTGAAATAAATTTCAGTTGCCGAGACTGGCTGCGTTGTCTGCGTTTTGCAGTATAAGCACTGTGTTGCGCAGTAACGCGCGGTACGTGCTTTACCTTGAAAAATAACGTTTTAAGCGTTTTAATTTATTTTTCAACACAAACCCGATTAAAAATAAAATTTTAATCATAACAGAATATTTTTGGGATTTAAATATTATCCGGGCGGTCACCAACGTTCGTTTCGCAGTTTTGTCGTAATTAGTTCTATAGTTCGAATAAACATGTTTTTGCCATACCGAATCCTTCGAAACTTATTTCTAAGTTATGTAAAGGATATTTAGGGTATGTTTGGCTCACGTCACAGTTCCGGAGTGTACCTCGCGTTAAACTGATTGCGTTTACGCACCAGTTTGCGTATAACCTTCCAGAAAACGATTTAAAGCTTGAAATCGGAATCGAATCAAATTGTAAAATCATCAAACACAATAACACATATAATAACACCAAAGCACATTGTTTTATTGATAATCAACATTGTTTTACATTATACGATGATTACATAACACAATTGTCACAGTAGGGAGTCTCGAAGCTTTTCCATCTCGATTTATGTAATCAATCCGTTATTACGGTTAGTGTCTTGGTCTCATTCGATGGATTAATTCATGATATGTGGATTCGTGTTGTGATGATTTTGTATGAATATGTGGATTAATTCATGATAGTGTCTTGATCTTGTGTGCATAATACTCCATTGATGATCGGCCGTAAGAATGTTAATTACATAGTTAGGATGGGTACGATAAAAGGGTTGAAGATCCTTGTGTGTTTCAATGATTAATGTTTGATTAGAATTGTACGTTAAAGGAAATAGTTATGTTTTGAATAGTCGATGATTGATCATAATTAGGGTTGTGGAACTTGTAAATAACTGTTGATTGATCCATTACTCCTGCTGAATACGTGTTAACGATTGTTTGTGATCTTGACGAACCTATATGATATTTCGCCGAACCTTGTCTCGACGAAGGTTGAATACTTCGCCAAACTTTGTCTCGACGAAGGTTGGATACTTCGTCAAACCCTGTCTCGACGAAGTATGGACACTTCGTCACACTTCATTCCGACGAAGGATAGTCCTTCATCGCTATGATTCTTCGCCGAGGAGATAGATGGGCGGAACAGTAAACCAGTGATGAAGTTTATGTTATTGGACACTTGTATTTGTGATATTCTGTTTGTGGCATGATAGTAATGTTAACTAGATATGGGGGTCTTGACTTGACTTGTGTGGTTAGTCAATCCATCTGGTATATGATATTATGTTAACAGAGTACTTGATATGTTATACAAGGTGATTTTGTGATAGATACTAACTGTGTGAATAAGTAACTTGATCGATTATAAAACTGATGTTGATTGGTAACCACGGTAGGAATTGGGTTGACCAACTTGGACAGGTAACTTAACATACCGAGCAAATCAAAGGTGAGTTCACTTCTCTTGAGCATGCATCCCGGTGGGTGGGACAGTCAAATGGGTATTCCTGAGAGGAATAAGTCTTTGGGTAATCAGTGGGTATTCCTGAGAGGAATAAGTCTTTTGGGTAAAAACTAGAATGTTGGATAATACACTCAATTCCTATCACCATTAAGTCCCATCTTGTTTGTTACCTGAGAGGTAACGGGGTATTAGTTGATAGCGCTATTTAGGTTTGGCACCCTTACCCCATACTTGAGAGGACGGGTGTGAACTAATGACCCAGTCATGACCAATGCTTAGATAGGGGCATTGGGGAAGGGTGGACAAAGAACTTGCTATCTGGATGGCTGGAGTGGTCATGGGTCGTACTGCTTGGATTTGCAAGACTTGTTTATTGATTTCACATACATTGGTTTTTGAAACGTTTGAACAGTGATTTACTATTTGCTTCCGCTGATTATGTTAAACTTGGATTATGATTATAAATGTTCTATCATTATAAACGGAAACTTTGTTTTATAACTTGATGTTAGTTCAACGTGATTGGTGGCTAGATCCTGGTACGTCACACGTCTAGCGGGGTTACCGCATGTGGTATTTTGGGAGTGTGACAGTTTGGTATCAGAGCCACTGGTTATAGTGAACTAGGTTTTAAAACGTTTTTATAAAACCAGACTATAACCGAACAGTTCAGAAAATCCACCATGACACTCAGCTCCAGATTGCAAGGTTCGTCTCTCGTTAATTTATTGCATAACATATCTAGTGTACACTTACGTATGATGTTGCATGTGATTGCTCACTTAGCACTACAGACTGAATTCATGTGTTACTTGCCTATGTTATGTGGGTGATAGGGTCACAATGCGACATCCCTCTAGACTTTCATGATCCATGTTTTGTGATGTCTTTTGTCTCGTTACTTGAATTTGAGGAACCTTTTAGCATGAGTTGGGAGGAGCTGTGATGAACATGCAAATTGCATTGTTATTATGGGTGCACACGTAATAATAATGTGGGGTGCATGTGAGTCCCAGTGATGCTTAATGATGTGCGTGTAGTGTTATAGATTTTTAATGCATATTTTAAGCCCTTTAACACTTTTTAGCCAAGTTTTAAATTTATAAAACATGATATTTACTAACACTAAACACACATATGGGCAAGTGCACCCATCGTGAGCGTAGTATAGTGTTGGTAAGATACCGAGGTCGTCCAAGGACACAAGAGCTTTTAATACCGGTTTATCCTCAACGTCTAATCAAATCAAAAGTTTAGAAAAAGGTTTTAAACTAGAAAAATAAAACTAACTAAAATGTTGAAAAATAAAATAAAAATAAAAACAGGTAGACAAGATGAATCACTTGGATCCAACTCGTGTTTAGTTAACCTTTGATTATTTCCGCACTTTGCACTTTTTAAGAGATTATCTTAGTTATTGTAGTAGGCCCCTCTTCTGAAGGTGACGTTACCCTCAACCCAGTAGTTTGAGTCAGCAAGGATACAATCCTAAAGGGTTGGATTATTGAAAGATAAATTAATTAAGTTATTAATGCATATTGTGGTAGGCCCTCTTCTGGAGGTGACGTTACCCTTGGCTAAGTAGTCTGAGTCAGCAGGGATACAGTCCTAAGTAGCCGGGTTAAAGTTTTAATAGTAGTTTACATATGAGGGGGTCAAGGAGTTCGGACCCCCACCATCCAATACCAGTGGGTATTGAAGGAGGTCCTACTAAAGTTGACCCAGGTCCTTGCAGGATCTATACACTGAACAAGGCAAGACTCTTACCAAACCGTTCCCTTAACCCCCGACCAGGTAGCCAACATACCTCCATATAGACCGTGGAGATATGAATGGTGAAAATCTTTTATTTTATATAGACAGTAAAATAATGCCAAGACACCACGGACAAACGATAAGGAAGACTCACCTTCAACATAAGAAACTAGTTATTAAAGTCATTAATACATACCCAAATAAAAAGTGCGAAAATATTAAAAATAAAAAGTATTACACTAGACACTTGTCTTCACCAAGTGATGTAAGAGACTTAGGCAAACATGGCCTTTGATTGTCAAGAATTCTTACGATCAATCTTGGATCCCGAGACTACTCACACACTTTATGATGGATGATGGTGGTGGATGTGGGTTGTGATGGTGGTGGTGGGTGGGTGAAGTGTGAGAGAGGTGGTTTGCAAAGGGATGCCTTTGAAGTGAACCAAGCACCCCTATTTATAGCCTGCACAGAAGCCTGGACACGGCCCCGTGTCCGCTGGACACGGCCCCGTGTCCACCCTTCTTCTCTTTCTTCATTAATTGTAGTTTGTCTGCATTAGTTGACCACGCCCCCGTGTCCGCTGGGCACGGCCCCGTGTCCACCCGTCTTCTCTTCCTTCATTAAATGCAGTTTGTCTGCATTAGTTGACCACGCCCCCGTGTCCGCTGGGCACGACCCCGTGTGCAGAAGCGTATCTGTACTATCAAGATTTCCTCAGATTCTGCGAATCTTAGAGTTGACCACGGCCCCGTGTCCGCTGGGCACGCCCCCGTGGTGGGTGATAGAAGCTTCTACAGCTTTGTCTTTTCTGCAGACACTTGGGCACGCCCCCGTGCTCATTGAGCACGGGGCGTGTTGAGCCTTCTGTTAACTTGTTTTGCTTAGGAAGATGCTGTCGAGGGGTCGGGCATGCCACGTTTATTCCTTTTCTTGTATTTATGTTAGATTTAGCTGCCTTTTTGCTTCTTTTGTTCATTTGAGCTCATTTAATCCTGAAAATACAAAAGGAAGACAAAAACACACTTTTTCCAACATTAGTACTAAAAAAGGGTTAGTTTAATGCCACATTTGATGTAATTTATATGTTGCATTTTGCGCACATCAAATACCCCCACACTTGAATCTTTGCTTTTCCTCAAGCAAAACTCTTTATTTTATGGCTTACACACCCAAATGGAATGGGTAGAAGAGAAGGTTTTGGGCTTGTCATAGAGTGTCGGGATTTCCAAGATTCTTTATTAAGTTTTATTTTTATCTATTTACAATCCTATTTGTCATGATTTATTTAGAACATTACATAAGATAAATTACTTATTTGGGCATAACATGCCTTTTTAAAATTCCATTTATATACAAGTTCACATACCTCACGGGGGATCACTCAACACTCGGCCGTAACTGTATTTTTGTGAAACACTCGAGAGCGGCATGGAACTTACTTCTACCATAAGCTTGCCAAGCAATCAATCCTCCTCCTTTTTAACTATATTACCTTTGTAAATATCAAGAGGACTTTGGGGGAAGGGTTAGACTTGGGTTAAAGGTAGGTGGTTGGGTTAGTGGTTAGTAGAAAAAGGACGAAAGGCGTAAAAAGCGTCGGTTTTCGTAAGACTTTTTATTTTTTTGTAACTTTTTATTTTGGTGAAGCAATTCTTCAAACAAAGTTCTTTTTGATAAACTTGTTTGTTTATTTCTTTTGGCTTCATCATCATTTTTTCATTTTTTTTTTCATTTTTTTTGAAGAAGTCATAAGAAAAACCGAGTTTTGTTACTAAAATAAAGTGTTTAAAATGAAAAAGGGTTTTGGTGGGTAAAAGGGTGTTTGTTTTGGGTTAAGAAATGAAAAGGTTTAGACTCAAAGGGGTTAACTAGGGGGATTTTGGGTAGGTGGTAAAAAAAAGAAAAAGAATGGTGTAGAAATAAAAAAGTTAGTCCTAATGCCTCCATCATTTACTTACTCGGGTTTAAGTTGGTAAGGACCGGGAATGTATCGTCATGACAAGTTCTAGAGTTGTAAGAACCAAGCAGCTATTCACATAAGAAACGAAAAATAAGCATTTAGTTTAAAGATGTGTATTTATATGCTCAATAAAGGCTCAAAACTCACTTTTTGTGGGAATGAGTTTTTATGTGATCAAGTATATATAATCAAATTTTAACTAGATTTGTCATGTCGTTTCATAATTTTCTTATGTTGGTTCTTTTTATCACGACGCTATCGGTTGTAAATTTGTAAAAGTATAACCTTTTTAGAACTTGTTATTCCCTAACTAAACCAAGACAAGTAAAAAAAATGAATTTTTTTTTGAAAAAATTCGGGGTGTTTAGCGGTTCCAATAGAGTTTTGTGTAAGGCTTGTATTTAGGACTTGCAAAATTCAAGGTTTTAGCATCCCCCCACACTTAAATTACCCATTGTCCTCAATGTGTCCCAAAAATAAGTTTTTAGGTTGATTGAATGTGTACAAAGGGTTAAAAACAAGATTTTATGTTACTGGGTAGCTGAACACGGGGTGTGTTGGCTGAGCACGGCCCCGTGGTCAGACTGCCACTATCAAATTTAAACAGAAGGCTGGGCACGGGGGCGTGTTCAGTGAGCACGTCCCCGTGTCCAGTTACCTGAACTGGGCATTTTCTGCAGACTGTTCAGCACGGGGCCGTGTTGGCTGGACACGGCCCATGCCGAACTTGCTGTAATGAAGAAAAAATGTCGGGAGGCTCTGTTTTTGTGCATGGGGTGTTGGTTCAAGTTTCCCTTAGTAACCTCCACCATTTCGAGTGTGCTTTATTCCTGAAAATTAAAACTAAACTAGAAAACATAAAAGTTAAACTAATCTAAAACTAAGGATAGTTCCACGGAATGCCTCCGTGGTGCGCCACGTTTATAAGGGTCCTTGGCTAGACCCACCTTATCGGGTGGTTCTGGCTCGTCTTCAATTAGGGGGTCGTCATTGCCGAACGGATATTTCATTGAACGCTCAAGATCGACACTTCTTTTAAACGCCCCTAATTGAATAAATAGATTGTTGTACTTCCTGTTTTTCAAAGCTTCGTGGGTTTTTACAAAAGGTCGTCCCAACACTAGAGGAGCGTCATCAAGGATGACAAAGTCGGTTGGGATTACCATTTGATTTGTTTGAACCAAGCCAAACTCAACTACACCGATTGATTTTATTACTTTCTGATTGGATAGAAAAATGGGTATTTGAAGTGGAGAAAAATCACCAATACTTAATTTTTTGAAAATGTAGTTTGGCATTATGTTAACACAAAGATCTTTATCAATTGTGATATTACTAATAAATGAATTTTGAAAAAAAATATGGAACCGGTGTAATGTTAATTTCAAATGGGTCTTCTTTTATTAGCGAAGTTTGATCATTAGTTAACTTAACGTTTACCGTTTCGTCAATTTTAGTGTTAGTGTTTAACTCTTTTAAAAACTTAGCATGAGTGGGAACTAAACAATGATTTTCGAAAGAAGGTGACAAGAGATTAATTTCTTCAAAATTAGACTCTTCTTGAATTTTAACGTTATCGGACTCACCCTTTTCGTTGTTTAACTCATGTGTCGGTTTTTCACTTATTTGTTCTTCCATTTTTACATTTTCAACTCTCTTTTTTTATTTAATTCTTCTTTTGCGCGGGACTCCTCTTCCCTTGTGCGAGATTCTAATATGTAACATTCGATAGTTTTAATTTTTTCTATTATCATATCGGCTATGTCAGTGATAGAGTAAGGATCGGGATCCTCAAAGCTCGAATCCAGTTGTTCGATCCTTTGTTCGTCATAATACTCATAGGAAGTAGATGGTTCACACCATTGTCCTTCATTGTAAGTATATGATGGATAAGGGTCGTAATTTTGTTCTTCATAATACTCATATCAGGTGGGTTGTTCACGCCATGGTTCCTCATAATAAGCATATGAAGGTGGTGGCTCATATTGTGGTTCCTCAAAGTATGAGTATGAAGGCTCATACCTTGGTTCTTCAAAATATGAGTATGAGGGAGGAGGTTCATACCTTGGGTCTTCATAGGATGTGTATGAAGTTGATGGCTCGTACCTGGGCTCCTCATAGTAGGTGTATGAAGTGGATGGTTGAAATAAGTCACAATATTGAACCGAGTGCGGGTCACCACAAATGGTGCAATAGTCTTCCCTATAATCATCCACCTCACAGGTGTAGTTGTAACCTCCTGAGTATTGATCCGTGAGAATCACTCAGCAGACCACAACAAAGTCTCGAGACCAGGAAACAAAAATAAAAACGGAAACAGAGGCTGGACACGGCCCCGTGTTCAGTGAGCACGTCCCCGTGTTCAGATTCTGTATCTGGGCGTTTGAATTCAAGTTACTGGTTTTGTTGAGCATGGGGCGTGTTCAGTGAGCACGGCCCCGTGTTCAGGCTACTGTAAATGCAAAATCTAACTAAAATGCAGAAAAATGCGTGCGTTTTAAAAAGGTTTTGAAAAACTGATTAGGCCGTCGATTTTAAGCTTTCTTAAAATCCTTGTGTCCCCGGCAACGGCGCCAAAAACTTGATGTGCATGTAGTGTTATAGATTTTTAATGTATATTTTAAGCCCTTTAACACTTTTTAGCCAAGTTTTAAATTTATAAAACACGATATTTAATAACACTAAACACACATATGGGCAAGTGCACCCATCGTGAGCGTAGTATAGTGTTGGTAAGATACAAAGGTCGTCCAAGGACACAAGAGCTTTTAAAACCGCTTTATCCTCAACGTCTAATCAAATCAAAAGTTTAGAAAAAGGTTTTAAACTAGAAAAATAAAACTAACTAAAATGCTGAAAAATAAAATAAAAATAAAAACAGATAGACAAGATGAATCACTTGGATCCGACTAGTGTTTAGTGTAACCTTTGATTATTTCCCCACTTTTGCACTTTTTAAGAGATTATCTTAGTTATTGTAGTAGGTCCCTCTTCTGAAGGTGACGTTACCCTCAACCCAGTAGTTTGAGTCAGCAAGGATACAATCCTAAAGGGTTGGATTATTGAAAGATAATTACTTAAGTTATTAATGCATATTGTGGTAGGCCCCTCTTCTGGAGGTGACGTTACCCTCGGCTAAGTAGTCTGAGTCAGTAGGGATACAGTCCTAAGTAGCCGGGTTAAAGTTTTAATAGTAGTTTACATATGAGGGGGTCAAGGAGTTCGGACCCCCGCCATCCAATACCAGTGGGTATTGAAGGAGGTCCTACTAAAGTTAACCCAGGTCCTTGCAGGATCTATACACTGAACAAGGCAAGACTCTTACCAAACCGTTCCCTTAACCCCCGACCAGGTAGCCAACATACCTCCATATAGACCGTGGAGATATGAATGGTGAAAATCTTTTATTTTATATAGACAGTAAAATAATGCCAAGACACCACGGACAAACGATAACGAAGACTCACATTCAACATAAGAAACTAGTTATTAAAGTCATTAATACATAACCAAATAAAAAGTGCGAAAAGATTAAAAATAAAAAGTATTACACTAGACACTTGTCTTCACCAGGTGATGTAAGAGACTTAGGCAAACATGGCCTTTGATTGTCAAGAACTCTTACGATCAATCTTGGATCCCGAGACTACTCACACACTCTATGATGGATGATGGATGATGGTGGTGGATGTGGGTTGTGATGGTGGTGGTGGGTGGGTGAAGTGTGAGAGAGGTGGTTTGCCAAGGGATGCCTTTGAAGTGAACCAAGCACCCCTATTTATAGCCTGCACAGAAGCCTGGACACGGCCCCGTGTCCAACCTTCTTCTCTTTCTTCATTAATTGCAGTTTGTCTGCATTAGTTGACCACGCCCCCGTATCCGCTGGGCACGGCCCTGTGTCCACCCGTCTTCTCTTCCTTCATTAAATGCAGTTTGTCATGCATTAGTTGACCACGCCCCCGTGTCCGCTGGGCACGACCCCGTGTGCAGAAGCGTATCTGTACTATCAAGATTTCCTCAGATTCTGCGAATCTTAGAGTTGACCACGGCCCCGTGTCCGCTGGGAACGCCCCCGTGGTGGGTGATAGAAGCTTCTACAGCTTTGTCTTTTCTGCAGACACTTGGGCACGCCCCCGTGCTCATTGAGCACGGGGCGTGTTCAGCCTTCTGTTATCTTGTTTTGCTTGGGAAGATGCTGTCGAGGGGTCGAGCATGCCACGTTTATTCCTTTTCTTGTATTTATGTTAGATTTAGCTTCCTTTTTGCTTCTTTTGTTCATTTGAGCTCATTTAATCCTGAAAATACAAAAGGAAGACAAAAACACACTTTTTCCAACATTAGTACTAAAAAGGGTTAGTTTAATGCCACATTTGATGTAATTTATATGTTTCATTTTGCGCACATCACTTAACGAGTGTGAAAGGGGTTTCACTCTATTGTCTGATGTAAACTTGGTAGTCTGTAGAAGTCATCGTGGGGTTTGACACCTACTTTATCTTGACTCTTAACCTTTTTCCTTTTCTTATATAGAATCATGAGCGGACGAGGCCATGGGCGTGGTCACATTGCGATGACTCAGGCCGAGTTGACAAACTTGATTAACACACGTGTGGCTGAGGCTTTGGCAGCCTATTAAGATGGTACGATATGTGACAAATACTCTTTGTTCTTGTGACGCGTACTCAACTCTTACCCGTGTTCTGTATTTTCTTTCGTCCTTAGGTCAGCAAGCGAATCAGAATCAAAACAATCCACCTGCTTGCACGTTTAAGACGTTCATGGATTGTAAGCCACAGACATTCAGTGGGACTACTATGTTGGTTTTTTTTTTTTTTTTTTTGGGTAAAGGGCACAGCCCGGCAAACTAAAATAAATGGAACAAAAGACTTACACCTTTAAGGGGGCATACCCCCCGTCACGTCACCCAAATCAGGCTTCGGGGACCAAAAATAAGATATCATCCTACCTATACTAGGAATACAATGGAACCTAGCATTACAAGGGTTAACATACCCGTATCTAAAATTAACAATAACACGAACTAACGGGGGGTGGCCAAACTTAATGTACGGACCACAATCACACATGTTCCATAAGTAACCATGATATGACATCTTGTGCAACACCCAACCCAAAATAGTATACACCCAATTTTCAAACACCCAGGCCCATAATATTTCCCAGGCCCAGGCCTTAATGCCATGCAAAAGCAACACCAAACCCACTGATTGGGCCTTCAACATGGTAGAAATGTCTGAGCCCGTTTGAAGAACCCCAGCACTCAACATAAAGCACCACATCCTGTAAGCACGTTTGACATCTTGCCAGCACTGCATGCTTCTAATACAGCCAAACTGACTAACCAAACACACCAGATTGCATAGTAAATCAGTCTGGATAGCGAACCGACTTCGAGTACTATGTTGGTTTGAGAAGGCAGAATCGGTGTTCGCTATGTGTAACTGTCCTGCTGGGGACAGAGTGAAGTATGCTTCAGGCACACTCGAGGATGGTGCCTTGACTTGGTGGAATGCCCAAGTTCAGATGCTAGGTATTGAAATGGCGAATGCGACTACGTGGGACGATTTTAAGGAGCTGATGCGTGAAGAGTACTGTCCTCGTGACGAAGTGCAGAAACTGGAGAACGAGTATTATGATCTGAAAATGGTGGGGTCTGAGATTGAGGCATACACGAAACGGTCTCATGAATTAGCTAATATGTGCCCGAACTTATCAGGACCTCCACACCGAAGAATCGAACTGTACATCAAAGGATTAGCCCCGCAGATGAAGGGCTTGGTTACTGCAGCGAACCTCAACAACTTACCTCAGATCATTCGCTTAGCTCACAAGATCACAGATCAGGAGGTGGAGCTTGGCTCGCTACCACCGCGTGTTTCTACTACTGCTACTACTGCTACAGCTACTACTTCCGCTACTGACAGTAAACGTAAGTGGAATGAAGTGGACAAGGTGTCCAACTCGAATCAGTCACAGAAGAAACCAGAAAACAGTATCAATCGCAGCTTTAGCCAGTCATCTTCTGTGAATCAGAATCAGAGCAACAATTCGAGTCAGGGCTCCTATGCGGGAAAGCAACCGAAGTGTAACAAGTACAACTTCCACCATCGCGGGCCGTGCACCCGGGTATGTCACAGGTGCAACAAGGTGGGCCATATGGCTAGATACTGCAGGGTCTCACTACCAAGGCAACAGTAGCAGCAACCCCCACAACAATAGCAGCCACAGCAACAGGAGAGACAGCAGCCTCAACAGAATCAGGAAAATCGTAAGGGGTGTTTTCAGTGTGGTGAGGAGGGTCATTTCAGACGGGATTTCCCTCAACTCAATCTGAATGCTGGTAATAACAACAACAACACTGGGAATAACAACAATGGGAACAATGGTGGGAACGGTGCACGTGGGAGAGTGTTTACCATTGGCGCTGGGGAAGCTCGCAATGATGGCAACGTTGTGACCGGTACGCTTTCTGTGAACAATCTATTTGCTTCTGTTTTATTCGACTCTGGTGCCGATTGGAGTTATGTGTCTTTAGAGTTCAGTCGTCAGTTAGATTTGACTCCTACACCTCTTGTAAATAAGCACGTAGTAGAATTAGCTGATGGTAAATTGATTGAAGCTTCACATGTTCTTTTTGGCTGTAAACTAGACCTTATGGGTCAAGTGTTCGACATTGACATACTCCCCGTTACTCTTGGAAGTTTTGATGTGGTCGTTGGCATGGATTGGTTGTCTAAGCAACAAGCGGAAATTCTCTGTAAAGAGAAAATCGTGCGTATCCCTCTCCCCAGTGGAGAATCTTTGTCGGTTCAAGGTCATCGTAGTGGTGCAATGGTTGGCATCATCTCAGCCATGAAAGCCCAGAAGTGTCTACGAAAGGGCTACCCTGCTATTTTAGCTCTTGTTTCTGATACTCAACCTGAGGAAAGGAAGATTGAAGACCTTCCAGTTGTTCGCGAGTTTACTGATGTGTTTCCTGAAGAGCTTCCTGGTTTACCTCCACACCGTCAGGTGGAATTTTAGATCAACCTCACACCAGGAGCAACCCCGATTGCTCGTGCTCCTTATCGACTTGCACCAGGAGAGTTGCAAGAACTGTCAAATCAACTCCAAGAACTGTTGGATAGAGGTTTTATCCGACCCAGTTCTTCGCCTTGGGGAGCCCCAGTTTTGTTTGTGAAGAAGAAAGACGAGTCCTTTCGTATGTGTATAGATTATCGAGAACTCAACAAGGTGACAGTCAAGAACCGCTATCCTTTACCACGTATCGATGATCTGTTTGACCAGTTACAAGGGTTGAGTTTTTACTCAAAGATCGATTTAAGATCGGGCTATCATCAGATGAGAGTCCGAGAGGAGGATGTTCCAAAAATAGCTTTTCGAACGCGGTATGGCCATTGTGAGTTTCTGGTTATGCCATTTGGGTTGACAAACGCACCAGCGGTTTTCATGGACCTCATGAACCGCGTGTGCAAACCGTATCTTGACGACTTCGTCATTGTGTTTATCAATGACATTTTGATCTATTCTAAGAGCAAGGGGGACCACGAGCGACACTTATGTCTTATTTTGGAACTCCTGAGGAAGGAGCAACTCTACGCGAATTTTTCTAAGTGTGACTTCTGGATATGAGAAGTGCACTTCCTTGGCCACATTGTTAATGAATTGGGAATACACGTGGATCCTGCAAAGATTGATGCTATCATGAATTGGGTGGCACTGAATAATCCTTCGGAGGTGCAACAATTCCTCGGTCTCGCTGGGTACTATCGCAGATTTATTAAAGATTTCTCGAAGATCGCTCAACCTCTTACCGCATTAACACAGAAAGGTGTTGTGTATTCTTGGGAAACAAAACAGGAGGAAGCATTCCAACTCTTGAAACAAAAACTCTGCTGTGCACCGATCTTGTCTCTACCTGAAGGTACCGAGGATTTTATGGTATAATGTGATGCTTCTATTCTGGGTCTCGGTTGCGTGTTGATGCAACACGAGAAGGTGATAGCTTACGCTTCTCGGTAGTTGAAGGTTCATGAGAAGAATTACACGACTCACGACTTAGAGTTGGGGGCCGTGGTCTTTGAGTTAAAAATCTGGAGGCATTACCTGTACGGTACTAAAAGCACCATTTATACCGACCACAAGAGCCTTCAGCACATCTTTGACCAGAAGGAATTGAATATGCGACAGCGTCGCTGGGTAGAACTTTTGAACGACTACGATTGTGCAATCAAGTATCACCCAGGTAAGGCTAACGTTGTAGCTAATGCCCTTAGTCGAAAGGAAACGAAACCCAAACGTGTACGAGGCTTACAACTCACTATTCACTCAAATCTTCCTGATCAGATTCGTTCGGCTCAAGCTGAAGCGTTGAAGGAAGAGAACATTAAAGCGGAGTATTTACGGGGCATGAAGAAACGACTCGTGGAGAGATCTGATGGCATTTACTATTTCATGGAACGGATATGGGTTCCTTTGTTTGGAAATCTTAGGGAGCTTGTGATGGACGAAGCGCACAAGTCTCGATACTCTGCTCACCCAGGTTCGGATAAGATGTATCAGGACCTTAAACTCTTGTATTGGTGGCTAAACATGAAAGCTAACATCACGACGTATGTGAGTAAGTGTTTGACTTGCGCAAAAGTCAAGGTAGAGTATCAGAAACCCTCAGGCCTGCTTCAACAACCAGAAATACCCATGTGGAAATGGGAGCAAATTGCTATGGATTTCGTCACTGGTTTGCCAAGAACTCAAAACGGAAATGCTACCATCTGGGTGATCATTGATCGTCTCATGAAGTCAGCGCACTTTCTAGCAATCAAGGAAACGGATAAGTTCTCGCAACTTGCTGCTATCTATATGAAGGAGGTGGTTTCTAGGCACGGGGTGCCAACCTCTATTATCTCTGATCGTGATCTGCGTTTCATATCTGATTTGTGGCAATTAATGCATAAATCGTTCGGCTCACGCCTCGACATGAGCACTGCTTATCACCCATAGATGGATGGTCAAAGTGAACGAACCATCGAAAAACTTGAAGACATGCTGCGTGCATGTGTGATCGATTTTGGTAAAGGGTGGGAGAAACACTTGCCGTTGATAGAGTTCTCTTACAACAACAGTTACCACACTAGCATTCAGGCAGCTCCATTCGAAGCATTGTACGAGCGGAAGTGTCGTTCTCCTCTTTGTTGGGCTGAGGTGGGTGACAGCCAGCTCACAGGTCCGGAACTTGTTCTTGAAACTTCGGAAAAGATTGTTCAGATCAGAAATCGTATGGCGGCAGCGAGTGACCGACATAAAAGCTATGCTGACAAGCGTAGGAAACCCTTGGAGTTCGCCGTAGGTGATCGTGTTATGTTGAAAGTCTCACCCTGGAAGGGGGTGGTACGTTTTAGGAAGTGCGGAAAGCTTAATCCACGCTATGTTGGGCCGTTCAAAATCCTGGAGTGAATCGGTAAGGTGGCCTACAAGCTCGAGTTACCTGCTGAGTTGGGTAACGTTCATTATGTCTTCCATGTTTCACAGTTAAAGAAGTGTTTGTCCGATGAAACACTTGTGGTACCGCTCCAAGAACTAAAGATCGACAACAAATTGCAGTTTGTCGAAGAACGCATCGAAATCATGGATCGGGAAGTCAAGGTTCGTAAGCATAGTCGGATTCCAATTGTGAGATTTCGTTGGAACTCTAGACGTGGACCGGAGTTCACATGGGAACGCGAGGACCAGATGAAGCTCAAGTACCCTCACTTATTCCCAACTGACCAATCTAAATCTGATGCAACTGGTGAATTTCGGGATGAAATTCCCTTTCAAGTTGGGGATGATGCGGCACCTGCGGAAGATCCACAGTCATCCTGAGTTAACACCTTGCCGCATATTGCCGCTTTGGACTACTTGTCAAATTTCGGGACAAAATTTCTTTCAAGTTGGGGATGATGTGACAACTCGAGATTTCAAGGCTTTCCTTTTGCACATTACTTGTTCACAATTCATTTTATATTGTATCATGTCTTGATAATGGAATGATTAATGTATTGTTAAGTTGGAGTGTTGCATGAAAACTTAAGTATTGTGTGTGGCTATAATTATGTTTAATCCTGAATTAGAACACTCGACGAAGAGTGGTCTTCGTCACACTTACCCATCGACGAAGGATGATCTTCGTCACAACCTACATCGACGAAGGTTGACCCTTCGTCATACTCCTATCACGGCGAAGAATCATTCTTCACCGAATGAGACTTCGCCGAAGAGGGCCCGGGATGGTTTGCAGCCCAACCTTTTATGTGTTTGTATAACCTCTTGTAATCAGTAGACATAAAACACAAAAACCCTAAGTCCTCTCTTTTCATTCCCTGTGCGACGGCAGTAGGGAGTCTCGAAGCTTTTCCATCTCGATTTATCTAATCAATCCGGTATTACGGTTATTGTCTTGGTCTCATTCGATGGATTAATTCATGATATGTGGATTCGTGTTGTGATGATTTTGTATGAATATGTGGATTAATTCATGAAAGTTTCTTGATATTGTGTGCATAATACTCCATTGATGATCGACCTTATGAATGTTAATTACATAGTTAGGATGGGTACGATAAAAGGGTTGAAGATCCATGTGTGTTTCAATGATTAATGTTTGATTAGAATTGTACGTTAAAGGAAACAGTTATGTTTTGAATAGTCAATGATTGATCATAATTAGGGTTGTGGAACTTGTAAATAACTGTTGATTGATCCATTACTCCTGCTGAATACGTGTTAACGATTGTTTGTGACCTTGACGAACCTATATGATATTTCGCCAAACCTTGTCTCGACGAAGGTTGAATACTTCGCCAAACTTTGTCTCGACGAAGGTTGGATACTTCGTCAAACCCTGTCTCGACGAAGTATGGACACTTCGTCACACTTCATTCCGACGAAGGATAGTCCTTCGTCGCTATGATTCTTCGCCGAGGAGATAGATGGGCGGAACAGTAAACCAGTGATAAAGTTTATGTTATTGGACACTTGTGTTTGTGATATTCTGTTTGTGGCATGATAGTAATGTTAACTAGATATGGGGGTCTTGACTTGACTTGTGTGGTTAGTCAATCCATCTGGTATATGATATTATGTTAACAGAGTACTTGATATGTTATACAAGGTGATTTTGTGATAGATACTAACTGTGTGAATAAGTAACTTGATCGATTGTAAAACTGTTGTTGATTAGTAACCACGGTAGGAATTGGGTTGACCAACTTGGACGGGTAACTTAACATACCGAGCAAATCAAAGGTGAGTTCACTTCTCTTGAGCATGCATCCCGATGGGTGGGACAGTCAAATGGGTATTCCTGAGTGGAATAAGTCTTTGGGTAATCAGTGGGTATTCCTGAGAGGAATAAGTCTTTTGGGTAAAAACTAGAATGTTGGATAATACACTCAATTCCTATCACCATTAAGTCCCATCTTGTTTGTTACCTGAGAGGGAACGGGGTATTAGTTGATAGCGCTATCTAGGTTTGGCACCCTCACCCCGTACCTGAGAGGACGGGTGTGAACTAATGACCCAGTCATGACCAATGCTTAGATAGGGGCATTGGGGAAGGGCAAAAATAATCTGGAGCCATCTTGTATTGTACTCGAGTTATTATCAACATTATTATCAATGAACCGAACTAAACACTTGGTAACCAACGTTTTCGTAAAACTATGAACTCACCAGCGTTGTCTGATACCCTTGTTGCATGCTCGCAGGTCATTAGGTATGGTGGACAAAGAACTTGCTATCTGGATGGCTGGAGTGGTCATGGGTCGTACTGCTTGGATTTGCTAGACTTGTTTATTGATTT
>JARYGA010018045.1:0-65404 GCA_030545235.1 Helianthus tuberosus
TTAAAGGTTTTCACCTTTCTAAGATTCGGAGTTTATACACTCTCGCCTGTAGCGCATGAAACTTAGGGTTTATCCCCAGGATATCAGGGTTTATCCCCAGGATATTAGGGTTTATCCCCAGGATATTAAGGGTTTATCCCCGGTATACTAAGGATTCATTCCAGGATATCAAGGGTTTTGCCTCGAGGTATTTGGAATTTATTTAAGCCAAAGTATAAATACATTTGTATTTTTGTGTCATACACAGGGGACATACGTTATACTATTCTAAGGATGGATCCAAGTTTATAAGTATGCACTGGGGACAAACTTATAATGGAGGATTGAAATTGATTCTCTAGGGATCTCTGGTATGATCTCTCCTTTTCATTTGGATAATTTATAAATTGTATTTCAGTATCCTGAGAAGGATATCTTTCAGGATATACTTACAATGCGTTCCCATAATATTCTTAAAAATATTCAAACATAACAATTTTCATAAATAAAATTTGTACACCAACAATAAAGTCAAAAGGGAAGTTATATTATTATCATACCAAAAGGTGTGCTCTTAGTTTCACCTCAAAACAAGGCCCATCCACTAAGAGCACTAATAGTTCCTTACCATATTTACCCAACAGTTGAGGGTTTCATCTCAAACCGAGACCCATCCACCTCCAACTATTGTATTGTTAAAAAAAGCATGCAGGAAATGTAAATTGTTCAGGTGCAGGAAAGTAAAGTGCAGAAAAGTAAATTGTTTACGGGATTACAGACCAACATTCAAACTTAAAAAGGTGGGCTCTGGCCTTGGCACATATATCCGTCATCGCCCACCTAAATGCCCTCACGCAGCGGCATCTTCTCCAACCTTCTCGGACTTCTCAGCACCAACATCCTGAGCAGCATCCTCACCAGTATCCATCCCAGCATCCTCTCCAACGTCCTTCTTGTCTCCAGCCTGGATCACCACCTCTGCTGACTTAGAAGACTCACCAGCTTCAACGGGAAGTGGCACAGCTTTGCCTCCGAGCTCCTTTAGCTTGGCCACCCAGGATTCAACTGGCCAAGATGGACACACGAGGCCTGTCTCCTTGGCCTCATAGGCCATCTTGATGCGTGCTTGTAACAGGGAGACGATAGCAGAAGCCTTGATTCCTTCCCGGAACTTGACCAGGGCTTGATCATGATCCATTTGAACGGTGGCAAGTTTGAGCTCAGCGTCTTGGGTGACCTTCTTCAGCAAGCTTTCGTAGTGCCGGGTCTTCGCTTCGGCAATGGCACCTTGGTCAGCAACGGTGCTTTCCAGCTGTTTGATCCTGGCTTCATGGAGTGCGACAGTACCACAAGCGTCATTGTACAAGTGGAGCAGATGCTGGAGGCCCTGCATGTTGAATTCAGGTATGAATTAGAATATGGTAATCAGGATATCCTGTCAGGATATCCTATTAGGATATATATGCAGGATATATATGCAGGATATGTATCAGGATATTACCTTGTTAAGGAAGGATGTCATTGGCTCCAAGGAATCAGAAAAGCTAAGTTCATCATAGGAGAACCCTTCTGGACTTAGAGTGCTAGCTTCAGGAGCTTTCCTCTTCTTTGCCGTGGATGCACGAGTTCTTGGGTTAGTCTTGGGAGCTGGGAGTGGCTTGGAGCTGGTGGCAGTAGGGGTCTCTTTCTTGACTATGGCTGGAGTTGGATAGCTGTCAAGTTCGTCGAGGTCTAGATAGACTGGAACCTTGCTGGAATCTGGACACAGGGAGTAAAATTCTAAATTCGTCCTAAGAATATCAAATGAAAACATGTATATACAGGATATTTTGCAGGATCCTTACCAGACATGTTAGCACTTGAAATAGGACTTGGAGTTGGTGGAGATGGGTTGAAACTTCTTTCAGCCTCTGGAAGGAGTCTGATGGCGTCTATTCTTCTTTGAGAATCAGCGAGAGGAGGTGCAATCTTCCTGAAATCAGCTGCATGCACAACATGAAAAAGAAGATAAATTAGTTCAGGATATGAAACAGGATAAGCGACAGGATCATTCTTAAACCCTAAATCCTACCCTTTTTCAACCATTGTACCGGATATTCCGTCCCACCAGGGATTGAGTCCCTTTTTACAAAGAAAAACTTGGATTGCCAACCATCCTCGTTCCTGGTGGCACGAAGTATCAATGGGTCACCGGAAGTAGAATAAAACAGAAATATACATGATCCGTGGCATCTAAGCTTGTAAGCTAGGGGGAGATCATGGACGGAAAGATCAGGAATGTGGTTTTTCTTGATCTGGTCAAGAACAGACAGAATACGCCAGAGCATCGGCATTGTTTGGCTAAAAGAGATTTTTGTGATATTAAAGAATTCGGTGATGAAGTCCGGAAAGGGGAATTGTAGCCCTAGGGTAAAAGGGAAAGCACTGAAGCATATCCACTCGTTGGAGACCATATCTGACCGGATTTCCCGGTCAAACGGTCTGAAGGGGTAAGGTCCCAAAAACCTCATAAAAAGGATTTGAGACCATACCACAAACTAACCTTTCAACCTTTTGACCTTGCGCGGCCGCGCATCGGTCTTACAGAAGGAAGAAAGTAACCAGCAATCTATAGTCACGCGCCCAAAGGAAAACATGAATCCTTGCGCCTTCTCCCATCAGCAAAGGACAAAAATCCTGAGATCAATATCTCCGCCTAAATATCCAGACCTGGATATTTACTCAGACTTAGAATTTATTCTGTCAGTGGTCCTCACCCAATAAAGTGCCACACCGGATTACAACAGTAATCTTCTAGAAGGAATACAATCATGCACCACCCAGACGGTTATAACCATCTGGACACGTGTCATTATCATGAGTACCCCTTAAGTCACAACAATAGCATGTAAATTGGAGAGTAATCTCCACTTAATCACTTTCCACGTGGCAACTCCCCAGCCATAGATCAAACCACGATCCGTGTGCATTCACATCGGATCGAGACAACTTATCAACGAGTTGGACGGAAGGAAAGGTAACCAATAACGGGAATAGCATTTTCCGTTATCTTTTCAATAACGGGTTTTCCCGCCCAAGAGACTCCCGGTTATAAATACGAGAACTGTTCAGGTATGAATTCAGATCACACACACTTCTCAAATACATTCTCTTCTCCGTTACCAATACTTATTCTCACACCGGAGTCAGGTCAAGGAGAGAACCCTCTTCTCCCCTTGGCGAGGCTAACGGTGTTCTTTTTTGCAGAATCATCGGAGAAGGAGATCGGCTGCAACTGAATCAATCGGGAGAGAGCTAACCTTTTTATGCGGATACAAACCCCCTAGATATCTCGGTTCCGACCATTTATCTAGTGTTTCTTCATTGGCGCCCACCAATTCCTCTGTTTTCTAGTTTTTATCTCGTTTCGATTCAGTTCGTTTCATTTTCTGTTTTGCACATGGCAGAAAATTCGTCATCTCACCGACAACTTGGTCCTCGACCAAACATCGGAAACAATTTACAAGTAGAAGGAATCCTGGAAGATGCCTCGGACGATAACGAGGTTCAATCCAATCGAGCAAATGATCTTGTCACTCCAGGAATGTTACCAGCAAACCCTGCTCAATCAATCTTACCACCAGGAGAAACTCCGATATCATGGTATGTCCGGTCTCAAGGGGCATTAAACGCAGTATACACACAACTGTGTGCTCAAACTGCTCCCCTGACCCAATCACGGAGACCCGGATCTCGTGCTCATGCCTCCCAACGAGAAGAATCAACTTATGAAGATACAGAAGTTCATGCCAGATCCACGTCTCAACGCGAGTACATTCAGTCAGGCAGTTACCAGAGGCAACATCACGGAGAACCACATCCTCGTCGAAGACAATCGGTTCATGACAGGTTGGGTTCCCAACGGGATACCCACACCGATGAATCCGATCCAACATACCGTTTGAGTGCAAACAACAGTGTGTTCAATCGACTGCAGCCAAACTATAACAAATGCAGACCTCGAGCGGTTTATAACCCTGAGGCAGAACATAACTATGACTTAGTTTACCGCCCTGCAGAAGCGGCGGAAAACTCGAAGTTCATACTGGAGATAGCTCTGGCCCCATTGGAGAAGGAAAAATTACCATCTAACGTTGGGAAATTCAATGGGTTAACTGACCCTGATGATCATCTGAGAGTATTCACCAGCGCAGGGTTGGTTGGCGGTTGGACTCTCCCACTATGGTGTCATTTGTTTGTACAAACATTAACCGGCCCAGCGCGAATCTGGTTTGATAACCTACCAATGGGACAGATCGAGTCGTGGAAAGATCTGCGTGAAAAGTTTTTAATACACTTCAGCCCACAACGGCGTTCCATGCGTGATACATCCGACGTCATGAACAGAATCCTGAAGCCTTATGTCAAGATTTGGATACTATAGATGAAAAAAGGGATGCAGCAAGGCTAAGGATGGCAGCATATCAACAAAGAATATCCAAAGCATATAACAAGAATATAAGGACTAGGAGATTTCGAGTTGGTGATTGGGTGCTAAGAAAGGCTTTTCAAAATACCACTAATCCTGCCGATGGCAAGCTAGCTCCAAAATGGGAAGGACCATATAAAGTTGAGTCAGAAGCAGGGAAAGGAGCATATAGACTCAAGAATATGGAAGGGGATATGCTACCGAGATCCTGGAATGCAATACACTTAAAGCTCTATTTCAAGTAAGAATAGAATTTATTTTCTATCTCAGAATGGTATGTATTCTATCTCTTTTAAATATATTTGTTTATTATCTTGAACCCAATACTGACTTAAGCATCGGAGGGGTGTTAGCCAAGCTAACACCCACCTTAGTTTGCAGTTGTTTTGCAGCATATGTTTCAGGATATAGCTCTAGGATATGCACTCAGGATAACTCGAAAGATTAGAGGATTGGCCCCCTCTCTCACGTTTAAGGGACCCTGATCCCTTCAAAGGTTTAAAGGTATTCACCTTTCTTTCGAATTGGGTTTAAACACCTCGCCTGGAGCGCAAGTTATCAAGGTATAGTTCAAGGTAGCGGGACCAGTTCATGTAAAAGTGGCTGAAAATTTCGTTACTGTTGGCTATATCCTGGATCCTGAAGGTATATGAGGATTGATCACCCTCTCTCACGAAAGGGTATTTTCATACTCTCTAAGGTTTAAAGGTTTTCACCTTTCTAAGATTTGGAGTTTATACACTCTCGCCTGTAGCGCATGAAACTCAGGGTTTATCCCCAGGATATCAGGGTTTATCCCCAAGATATTAAGGGTTTATCCCCAGTATGCTAAGGATTCATTTCAGGATATCAAGGTCTTTGCCTCGGAGTGTTTGGAATTTATTCAAGCCAAAGTGTGAATACATTTGCATTTCTGTGTCATACACAGGGGACATACATTATACTATTCAAAGGTTGGATCCAAGTTTGTAAGTGTGCACTGGGGACATTCCTAAGGTGGAAGATTGGAATTGACTCTCTAAGAGTCTTTGGTATGATCTCTCCTTTTTTCAAATAATTTAAGTCTTCTAAGTTATATGACAATATCCTGACCAGGATATCTCTTAGAATACTTGTCAGGATATTTTCAGAATGTGTTCCCATAATATTCCCAAAAATGTTCAAACAAAACAGTTTTCATAAGTAAAATTTATGCACTAATAACAACAATAATAAAGTCAAAAGAGAAGTTATATTATTAACATACCAAAAGATGTGCTCTTAGTTTCACCTCAAAACAAGGCCCATCCACTAAGAGCACTAATAGTTCCTTACCATATTTACCCAACAGTTGAAGGTTTTGTCTCAAACCGAGACCCATCCACCTCCAACTTTTGTATTGTTCAAAAAGCATGCAGGAAATGTAAATTGTTCAGGTGCGGAAAAGTAAAGTGCGGAAAAAGTAAATTGTTTTGGGGATTACAGACCAACATTCAAATTCAACATACCGTGGGCTCCGGCCTTGGCACGTATATCCATCATTGCCCACCTGAATGCCCTCACACAGCGGCATCTTCTCCAACCTTCTCTGCCTTCTCAGCTTCAGCATCCTGAGCAGCATCCTCACTAGCATCCATCCCAGCATCCACTCCAGCATCCTTCTTATCTCCAGCCTTGTCCACCACCTCTGCTGACTTAGAGGATTCTCCGGCTTCAGTAGGAAGTGGCACAGCTTTGTCCCCCAAGCTCCTTTAGCTTGGCCACCCAGGATTCAACCGGCCAGGATGGGCATACAAGGCCTGTCTCCTTGGCCTCGTAGGCCATTTTGATGCGAGCTTGCAGCAGGGAGACGATAGCAGAGGCTTTGATTCCTTCCCGAAACGAAACCATGGCCTGCTCGTGATCCATTTGGACGGTGGCAAGTTTGAGCTCAGCATCTTGGGTGACCTTCTTCAGCATGCCCTCGTAGTGCCGGGACTTTGCTTCAGCAATGGCACCTTGGTCAGCAACAGTGCTTTCGAGCTGTTTAATCCTGGCTTCGTGGAGTACAACAGTACCACAGGCATCATTGTACAGGTGGAGCAAATGCTGGAGGCCCTGCACATTAAATTCAGGTATGAGTCAGAATATATTAACCAGGATATCCTGTCAGGATATCCTATCAGGATATATGTGCATGATATATAGCAAGATATTACCTTGTTGAGGAAGGATGTCATTGGCTCTAAGGAGTCAGAAAAGCTGAGTTCATCATAGGAGAACCCTTCTGGACCTGGAGCACTAACTTCAGGACCTTTCCTTTTTTTGCTGTGGAAGCACGAGTCTTCGGGTTAGCCTTGGGAGCTGGGAGCGGCTTGGAGCTAGTGGCAGCAGGGGTCTCTTTCTTGACCATGACTGGAGTAGGATAGCTGTCAAGTTCGTCGAGGTCTAGATAGAGTGGAACCTTGCTGGAGTCTGCATACAGGGAGTAAAAATTTCTCCTAAGTATTTCAAATAAAGACATGTATGTACGGAATATTTTGCAGGATCCTTACCAGACATGTTTGCACTAGAAAGAGGACTTGGAGATGGCAGAGACGGGTTGAAAATTCTTTCAGCCTCTGGAAGGAGTCTAATGGCGTCAATCCTTTTCTTTGAATCAGCAAGGGGAGGAGCAATCTTCCTAAAGTCAGCTGTGTACACAGCAGAAAAATAAAGTTGATCAGTTCAGGATATGTAACAGGATAAGAGGCAGGATCATCCTTAAACCCTAAATCCTACCCTTTTTCAACCATTGCACCGGATATTCCGTTCCACCAGGGATTGAGTCTCTTTTTACAAAGAAGAACTTAGATTGCCAATTATCCTCGTTCCTGGTGGCACGAAGTATCAGTGGGTCGCCGGAAGTGGAATAAAACAAAAATCTACATGATCCGTGGCATCTAAGCTTGTAAGCTAGGGGGAGATCATGAACAGAAAGATTAGGGATGTGGTTTTTCTTGATCTGGTCAAGAACGGACAGAACACGCCAAAGCATTGGCATTGTTTGACTAAAGGAGATTTTGGTAATGTTGAAGAATTCCGTGATGAAGTCTGGAAAGGGGAATTGTAACCCTAAAGTGAAGGGAAAGGCACTAAAGCACAACCACTCATTGGAGACCATATCCGATCGGATTTCCCGGTTGAACCGCCGGAACACTGTTCCTTCTGGAAAGATACCGGAGGATTTGAGAGCTGCCAAGTGGGCACTAACAAAAGAGCATATCTCTTTCTCCGGTTCTTGGAGAAGATTCTGCTGGATAAATGTGGGAGTTAAATCACCGGAACTAGATCTCGTCTGTCTCGGCATTTGGTCGCTTGAATTTTTGACCGGAGAAGGAGAATGAAGATAAAGATGGAGATTAGAGAGAGAATGTTACCTTTTTCCTTATCGATAGTTATTAAAAAAGAGATGGGGATTGTTGTGGGCTAATTTCTGAGCTCATATCCTGAGAAATATCTTGTCTTATATCTTGATTATGTAATATCTGTTCACATCCGGGATGCAGATTCAAGATACTGGTAATATCCTGAATGGTATCCTCAGGATCACTAACAGATTATGTGCAGGTACGTGGGCTGGAAGCTAGCAATGTTCACAAAGACTTATTCCGCGGAAGACTCGGTCCAAACTGTTCAAAGAAAGACGTTGAAGCCTTATTACTCGGTCTACAACGTTCGTGGTGGAATATTCGGAGCATCCCATATTTATAGGAATATTTGTTTGTATTTCGTTACTATAAATAGGAGGAACACCAGATCAAATAGGACACTACAATCTCACTGCAATCACACTCACTACACTCTAACACTTGTTCTCTCGCAATTTGTACTCTCACACAATTATTGTAACACTTAGCGATCTGGTTGATATCCTGCACTGTATCCTGAAGTTTGAAGCAATAAGAAGAACAAGGCAGCTGCGATTGTCAGCTCCCGAGGTTTTATGCCAGCGATCTAGATTGATCAAGGGCTTTCCTCGTACATCTCGTGTCATTCCCTTTACTTTTTACTCATTGTTTGATCGTAGGTACAGCTCAATATCCTGAGCCGTATCCTGAATACTGATTTTCCAAATAACTTAACCGGCATATTTACAACACACTTTTTAGCACACTACCTCACTTAACTAATTTGATCACTTAATTGCTTCGGTAATTTTTGACCAAAACAGGGATGAGAAGATATAGGGTGCAATGAGTAAATATAGGCTGAGTAGTTGCAAACGATCACATCATGGGTCTTATCTCTTAATTACCTCGATCTCCGTGAAAAATGTAACCGTTAGTGGTGAGGATACTAAACGATTACATTTTTGGGGACAATTGTTATGGGTGAAATTCTGAGCCCATATCCTGAGAAATATCTTGAATTATATCTTGGTTATATGATGTCTGTTCACATCCGGGATGCTGATTCAGGATATTGGTAACATCCTGAATGGTATCCTCAGGATCACTAACGGATTATGTGCAGGTACGTGGGTTAGAAGCTAGCAACGTTCACAAGGAATCATTTCGCGGAAGACTCGGTCCAAGTTGTTCAAATAAAGACGTTGAAGCCGCATTACTCGGTCTACAACGTTTACAATGGAATATTCGGAGCATCCCATATTTATAGGAATTTTCGTTTGTAATTTGTTACTATAAATAGGTGGGTATACCAGATCGAATAGGACATCACATCAACACTCGCTACACTCTTACACTTGTTCTCTAGCAATTTTCACTCTCGCACAAAAGCATAGTAACACTTAGCGATCTGGTCGATATCCTGCATTGTATCCTGAAGTTTAAAGCAATAAGAAGAACAAGGCAGCTGCGATTGTCAGCTCCCGAGGTTTTATGCCGGCGATCTAGATTGATCAAGGGCTTTCCTCGTATATCTCGTGTCACCCCCTTTACTTTTTGCTCATTGTTTGATCATAGATACAGCTCAATATCCTGAGCCGTATCCTGAATACTGTTTTTCCAAACAACTTAACCAGCATATTTTCAACACACTTTTTAGCACACTACCTCACTTAACTAATTTGATCACTTAATTGCTTCGGTAATTTTTGACCAAAACAGTCCCCAGTTACTAACTCTTATCTTATATTGGCTTAGTCCCAAGTTGTATCCTATTTCAGGTTTTTGGAGATAAACGACCAAGGATCCTTGATCCTTACTTTCTACTAAGGTTTGTCTTTTGGGTTATCCTAATTATAAGTGTTAAAGGATAGGATCCTAACTTGGATTCTCAGGTATGATCCTTAACTATTTTGATTTTACTCATTATTTATTTGAGTAACCCTTATCCTTTGACAACTGAACTTATGATCCTTAAAATATGTTACTTTTCTGAACTTGTTGACTATAGGATATGTGATCCTTGATCATATCCTAAACTTTTTGAGGATATTTATTAAATATTTCTTTATTTGATAAATTTAAACAAAATGAACATCACAATAATTGAAAAGTAAAGTACTAACAAGGATAGTAACACGGGAGATAGCCAAAAAGTTAAAGTTATTTTATTCACAAAAGATTAAACCCTTTAAGGTTGTCAAAATTGCCAACCCACGTTTCTACCAGCAAAACGTGGCCCGTCCACATGGGTTGGCAAAGGGTGTCCATTGTTTACGGGTCTTGGTAGTGCAGGAAATAAAAGACGGAAGGATAACGAGTGGCTTCATCCCCCAAACAGAGGATCCATCCACCACCCATTATCCTGCCTATTGTTCAAGGATCCATGATCCTTCACCCTAGAAACTGTTGTCTAAAGTTATTACAACCCATCATTGTTCAACAAAAACACCATAACCAAAATAAACTACCAAATTCTAAAAAAATGGGCTACGGCTACGTCTAGAAATGTCCTTCATCGCCCATTCATGCAGCCTACACCTTCGCTGCATCACCATCTCCTCCAGCTCCAGTATCCTTCACATGATCCTTGCTACTGCCACTAGCCTCGATTGCCAGAACCTCTTCAGCCTCTTCTTCATGCTCCAACTCAGCCAGCCTAGCCTTCCAGCCCTCCATGTCCCAGTTGCTCCTGTCAAAGGCAGGATCCTGAGCTTCTTGGGCCATTTGCAACTTGGTCTTGTACATGGCAATGGCAGCGGAGACTTTAGCATCCTCCGTGATCTCGTGCTTCTCATAGTCGGCATTGATCTGAGCTACAACCATCTGAGTTTTGGCATCATTGAGATCCTTTTCGAGGGAAGCAATCTTGTGATCCTTGAGCACCGCCACTTTTTGGAGGTCAGAGTATTTCTCCTCAAGCTCTTCAACATTCCCAACATAGTCCTCGATTTCGGCAAATTTCTGCAAAGAAGACAATATAAAGTTAGGATCACATGATCCTCAAGTGGATAGGATAACTAAGCTAAGTCAGTGATCCTTACATCAGCAAAGTACTCGAGGAACTGATGGCGGATCAGAGGCAAGCCTTCTAGGTTGTCAGCTTCAGAGGTCTTCCTTTTCTTTCCACCTCTTCCCTTTGAAGTGGTTGCCTTGGGGATTATGACGGAGGGGCTAGCAGCAGACTTTTTCTTTGAGGATCGGACAGTGTCAAGATCAATGACACTGAATTTGGAGGCAGATCTTGAAGGTTTTCCAGCGCCTACACACCCAAAACAGATAAGTATCCTTATCCTATTTCTATTTAACTATTTATTTAAACATTTAACTATACAAATAACAGGATACTTACTCGACATAGTGACAGAACCTGAGGATACTTCCTGAGAATCCTGGGTGTTTGTTTTAAATGATCTTCTTGCAGGATCAAGTCTCCGGAAAGCGGCAAGCCTTTCCTTTGTTGCAGGTGTTGTGATAAGGTGTGCGACAGTAATAGCTACAAGATAGAAACAAAAGGACGTTAGTGATCCTTAAACAAAAACAAGGTCATCTGGTGATCCTTCTCAGGATCCTCTATCCTACCATGGGTGTTCCACTTCCTTGGCAGATCCTTTCCATCAGAGATAGAATCCCTTCTGACAAAGAAGAATCGCCGTTTCCAGTTGGTATCATTCTTAGTGGCTTTGAAGATGGGGTGTTCTTCATCAGGTTTATGCTTGAGTAGATATCGGTGGGATCCAAATGTTACGAGGTCATACATCTCTGCCAACTCCGACATTCCCAGAGCAATTCCTTCTTGCTCAATGATCCTTTCAAGGGTATATAAGACCCTCCAGATCATTGGCATAGCTTGAATGTAGGAGATGCCGGTGAGGGAGAAAAAAGACTGGGTGAATTCAGGGAAAGGATACGAGTATCCTATTGTGAAAGGAGTGACCGGGAAAGCTACCCATGTTTCAGAGATATAATCACTTAGAACGGTGGGATTAAATGGTTTGAAATCGGTGTTTGCCAGAAAACAATGGCGGATTCTGTCTATTTGTGGATCAGTGAAGCAGCAACTTTCTTTCGCTAAATCTTTGATGATCCCTTGGCTCTTAAGAGGACTGTCTTTTGTGTGATCCTTAGCCGGAGAGGATCTTAGCATCATCTTGGTCATGAGGGTAGAGAAGAAGATGAACAGAGAAAGAAAACGTAAAGGGAGAAGAGGAAGAGAGATACCTGCTTGATCTTCGGATGTGGATTTAAAGGGAGTTTCTCTTGAATTTAAAAGCGAATTGATCCCTATCTCTAACTTCAATTTATAATGATGGTCTTGCAGGATAGTCACTTCAGTGACGTCAGGATGGTAACGGCTAGTCCGATTACAACGGCTAGTTATCCGTTGATTCATTACGGATAAGAACAGAAAATATAACTCGTTTATTTACATAATTACTCCTTATATTTTGGGGGCAATTGTTAGGGGAGGATTTTCCAATGATCAGTGATCCTCAATTACTGTTGGGTTTAGTGATCCTCACTTCTGTTTGAATTAGTGATCCTCGGAAGTGTTGCAGGATCAGGATCATGGATCATCTTAAGGATCCTTATACTAACGATTTTCTACTTTGAATATGATGATGTTTTGCAGGAACACAAGCTTGGACTTGGTCTTGGCGATATTCCTGGAGCATATTCCATATTTATTCCGCACGTGCATGGCAGAAATGGACGTTATGGAGGTCGTGGGGGACTTGCACCAAATGCGGAATGTTTGTTAGTTTAGATATTTTCCATTTTTAAAAGGGGTAGCGAGTTAAATAGAAAACACTTGGCTATTTTTGGCTAAACACACACTCTTGCAACTGCTCTCACCAGCTCTCGATAATTCACTTGGCGATTACACACTTTTTTACACAATACACTATAGTGATCCTTGTAATTAGCTCGCTATCATCCGAAGTTGTAATACATTTCTTGTTTAATTTGAGTTGGTGATCGGTAGTTTCCATCACCCGAGGTTTTTTATGCCGGAGATCATTCATTGATCAAGGGCTTTTTCCTCGTATAAATCTTTGTGTCACTTATTCATTTCATTTCTGAGTGATCCTTAGCGTTGTTCATTGATTCAAGCATCATACCTCACAACAGAAAGTTTGGTTGCATTATCATTGCTTGATTTTTAACCAAAACAGTAGGGATCTTGATGCACTGATGATAAGTCGATGGCACAGCCTTCATATCATGGATCCATGGCCCGCCTAGTATGATATTATAGCAGGATAGGGAGTCCATCACACAGAAACGTTGTATCGAGTTGACCCCTTCAACATATACTGGTAACTTTATCTCTCCCACTGTGTTCCTGGCCTCTCCACTGAACCCAACAAGCACGGTGGATTTTGAAGTAATATCCATTGGAGACACATTCATTCTTTTCAAAGTTTCTAGTTGGATTATGTTGACGGAGCTGCCATTATCCACCAATATCCTGCGTACAAAATGGTTAGCCACGTATCATGTTATTATGAGAGCATCATGGTGAGGATCCTGGACAGTATCCCTGTCATCACTGTCGAAAGTGATCACTTTATCAGTTGTGAGGGTAGTCATCCTGGCAGGTTTATCTCCCCTCTCGGCCTTAGCTTCCTTTGCATGTCTCTTGGCTGCAGAATATGAAGTCCCACAAATGTCAGATCCTCCTGAAATAAAGTTGATTATCTTGGCATCCGCAGGAGGTGATGCCGCTCGTTCAGGATCCTTCTCAGTATCCCGACCCTTATTTTTCTTTCTTCCTAGGAGATCCTTCAGGTATCCCTTGCTTAGAAGATAACTTATTTCCTTTCTTAGAGCAATGCAATCCTCAGTTACATGTCCGAAATCTTCATAGAAGGCACACCATTTGGATTTATCCTTCCAATCAGCTTTTTGTTCATTCTTTCGAGGCCACCTAGCTTTGTCTCCTAAACCCTGCATAGCGTACATTAACTCAGGTATGTTAACCGAAAAGCAATATTCAGATAATTCAGGATATTCTTCAGGATCCTGGTCTTGAACAGCATTCACTTTCTTGTTGTCATTTCTGCCATATGGCTTAGAGCGATATGGTTTATACGAGGATTCTGATTTCCTGTTAGTTGATTCATAGGTTGAGGTGGAATTCATCCTCTCTTGCATCTTCTTATCATCCTCCAAGCGAATGTATCTCAAGGCCCTGTTACGAGCTTCGTCGAGATTCCTGCAGGAATTCATTACAAGATCCTGATAAAACTGAGAATCTTTTTGTAATCCCATCTTAAAAGCCTGCACAGCTCTTGCAACATCAAGATGTGGGATATCCAAGGATTCCCGACTAAACTTGTTCACATAATCCCTCAAGGATTCCTGAGGCCCTTGAGTTATCCTGTAAAGATCACTGGTTAGTTTCTCAAAACTCCGGCTGCAAGAAAACTGACTATTAAATAAATTAACCAAATGAGCAAACGAAGTAATTGAGTGAGGAGGAACATTCAACAGCCATTTTAAGGCTGATCCTGTCAAGGTAGAACCAAAACCCTTGCAGAGACATGCTTCCTTGAGATCTGGTGGGATAGGGTTGATCTCCATCCTTTCCCTATACTGGGTGATATGCTCTTCAGGATCCGTGGTTCCGTCATAGAGTTTCATGTTGGGGGTTTGAAATCTTTTCGGGATTTCAGCATCACAGATAGGATACGCAAACCGGGATATCCTGTGACTGTCTTGGGATACTTCTGGAATCGGCTGGACCACCCCAGGCACACTGGATATCATGTCTTTCAACTTTTGGAGTTCTCTGGAAAATGCCGATGTCATACCTGCATCCTGCAAAGATCCAACACCATTAGTAGCAAGGGTGTTATTATTATTAGATACATTACAAGTCTGGGGATTCTGGCCATATCCTGAAGCATATCCTGAGCTTCTCACGGTTGATACTCTTATTGAAGAGGGTATCTCAGGAGTATGATTCTGGGAATGGCTTGGCATGATATTCCCCCGGTTATCCTCAGTGTAAACTACAGAATTGAAGTTCAAAGCCCTGGGTTGCAAAGGAGTGACAGTTTCTTCAGCAGGCCTACTTGGGCCGGATTTCAAGAGTTGTATCTCTCTCATCAACATCCGATTAGTTTCCTGCTGCTGCCTCATCTGTTCCTGTACACTACCAAACAAATTTAAAATCTCTTCATTAGAAGCTAAAACAGGAGCAGATCCCTGGATACTGCGAGTAGGGATAACATCCCGAGCCACATGACTTTCAGCTCCTTGGGAAGAGGCTTGCATTCTTGGAGGAGGAGGTGGAAGCACCGAACCAATTGTTGCAGAGGTTGTAGCAGACATGGTGGAAGAGCTCATGTTTGATCTCGAGGCCATTGAAAATAATGTAGCAAAAAGTTTTGACAATAGAAAACCGAGTAATGATTTTACTAAAGTTTTTAGTAAAAATAGCACCACTTGCCCCACGGTAGGCGCCAAATTGTTTTGGTAAAAATTTACCGAAGCAATTAAGCGATCAAATTAGTTAAGTGAGGTAGTGTGCTAGGAATATGTGTTGAAAATATGCTGATTAAGTTGTTTGTAAATACAGTTTCCAGGATACGGCTCAGGATATAGAGTTGTATCTATGATCAAACAATGAGCAAAAAATGTAAAGGGGTGACACGAGATGTACGAGGAAAGCCCTTGATCAATCTAGATCGCCGGCATAAAACCTCGGGAGTTGACAATCGCAGCTGCCTTGTTCTTCTATTGCTTCAAATATCAGGATACAGTGCAGGATGTGATGCGGATCAACTAGGTGTTACAAGGTAGTTCGAGTACAAGTGTTTGTGCGTAGTGATTGCTAGAAGCTAGAGAGTAAAGTGTGCGAGTGAAGTGAGTGCCTTAACTTGATCCGATCATACTATTTATAGCTAACCGAAAACAACTAACTTTCCTAATAAATTGAGATGCCCCGAATATTCCCAAGTAAGCGTTGTAGTCCTGGTCTTTCGGGATCAACGTCTCTACTCTAACTGATTTGCCTGAGTCTTGGGGAAAGAAGTCTTCTTGAACGTTGGAGACTTGTAACTCTTAATCTGCACGTGATCAATTCAGTTAATACCAGGATGTTACCAATATCCTGATCCGGTATCCTGATCATAATCAAAAGCAGAATATTAGCCAGGATATATATTCGGAAAATGACCCATAACACCCTTTCGTTAGAGAGGGTGATCAATCCTCATATACCTTTAGGATCCAGGATATAGCCAATAGTAACGAAATTGTCAGCCACTTTTACATGAACTGGTCCCGCTACCTTGAACTATCCCCGGATAACTTGCGCTCCAGGCGGGGTGTTTAAACCCAATTCGTAAGAAAGGTGAATACCTTTAAACCTTTGAAGAGATTAGAATCCCTTAAACGTGAGAGAGGGGGCCAATCCTCTAATCTTTTGAAATATCCTGAGTGTATATCCTGGAGCTATATCCCGAAGCATATACTGCAAAACAACTGTAAACTAAGGTGGGTGTTAGCCTGGCTAACACCCCTCCAATGCTTAAGTTAGTATTGGGTTCAAAAGAACAAATAATATCAAATACACTAAAAGAAATAGAATTCATACCATCCTGAGTTAGAAATTAAATTCTAAACTCACTTGAAATAGAGCTTTAAGTGTATAGCATTCCAAGATCTGGGTAGCATATCCCCTTCCATATTCTTGAGTCGATATGCTCCTTTCCCAGATTCTAATTCGACCTCATATGGTCCTTCCCACTTTGGAGCTAACTTTCCATCGGCAGGATTAGTAATATTCTGAAAAGCCTTTCTTAACACCCAATCCCCAGCTTGAAACCTTCTAGTCCTTATATTCTTGTTATATGCTCTGGATATCCTCTATTGATATGCTGCCATCCTTAGCCTTGCTGCATTTCTTGCCTCATCCACAGTATCTAATTCTTGACACAAAGCTTCAGGATTTTGCTCCGGATTCCAGAGGTTAGATCTTGCCGTAGGTATCACCATTTCTGTTGGGATCACTGCTTCTGCTCCAAACACTAAGGAGAATGGAGTCTGGCCAGTCGCACTTTTTATTGTTATTCTATCAGCCCATAAAACAAAGGGTAATTCTTCTGTCCATCTTCCTTTCTTAGCTCCTAGTCTCTTCTTCAAGTTGTTGACAATTATCTTGTTTGAGGATTCTGCTTGTCCATTTGCTTGAGGATGTACTGGAGTAGATGTGATCATTTTAATTCCCCAACTCTTGCAAAAGTCAGTAGTCCTCTTACTTATAAATTGAGAACCATTGTCACAAATTATCTCAGCTGGTATTCCAAATCTAGTCAGGATATTCCTTTTAATGAAGGATACTACTTCTTGGTCTCTAACTTGGACAAATGCTTCAGCTTCAACCCACTTAGAAAAATAGTCAGTCATTGCCAGCATAAAGGCTTTTCCTCCTGGAGCTTTTGGCAATTTTCCTACTATGTCCATCCCCCACTTCATGAATGGCCAAGGGGAAGCAATAGGATAAAGTGGTTCAGCAGGTTGATGTAATATGTTGCTGTGCCTTTGACATGCATCACATCTTCGAGCATATTCTGCAGCATATTTCTTCATCGTTGGCCAATAATATCCTGTTCTTAATATCTTTGAAAATAATGATCTGCCCCCAGTATGGTTACCACAATCCCCTTCATGTATATCCTGAAGCACTTCTTTAGTTTCAGGATCCTCCAAGCACCTCAGGTATGGTCCTGCAAGAGATTTCTTGTACAAAATATCATTTATAACTGTTGGACTGTGTTTCGACCCTGAAAAGTCAGTCAAGGTAGTTCATCTTCACATACAAAGGCGGAATCAGTGTATACAAAGTAACAACAGCTTTTCTCTTTCAAATCCTTCTCTATTGATGCTTTCTGATTACAATTTGACAGAGTTTCGTCACCTAGCACATGATCAGGTTTCGCTCCAACTTACACAAATGAAGACACACATCAGGTATATATAGGTGACTGATTTCGCTCATATAGACTACCCTATGAGCGAAACCCCATGCGACTAATAAGCGAAACCACCCTAGTGTACCTAAAAGCGAAACCCTAATGTACAAATAAGCGAAATCACCTAGCTAAACATGTACACATGAGCGAAATACATCATTAAACCCTAATTTTGACTTTCAAGATCCTATGTTGACCTATCTTGACCTAAGACTTAATGTAGACATAGTCAACAGACATTCCGTGCACCCACAGACTCCCCCTTGGATGTTGACGAAGTCTTCAGCTCCGAGTCTTCAGTCTTGGTCTTTTCTCCATCTCTGTCTTTTCATCATATACAACTCTATCTTCACATGTTTAGAATCACAACCTAGCTCCATCATCAAACTCCCCTTTGACTGTTGATCCAGACTCCCCCTTTCACAGACTCCCCCTCTCAATATGCTAAAATCTGAGGTCTTGATCTGGTTCAAGCTTTGACATTTAGCTTCCGTGGGAATGATGAAGTCCAAAACCTGTGTCTCAAACATCAATCATTACAAACTTATCTTTTTCACAAAAACACACTATCTATCAGTACTAAAAATCCATTCAAGTATTCAGGTCTAAGTTAATGACCCTGATCACTCGATTAATCTACCAAGTTCAATTTAATGACCTTGGTTGATCATTTGACGAATCAAACTGATTTTTAAAACAACAATTTACACATTTTCTGAAAATAACAAGTATCAAGTTAATGAACTTGTTTTTGACTTTACAATAAATCAAACTCCATCAAAATAAGCTCTCCTCATTCTTCAGTCCAGAATCTCCTGCATCTGCTTCAACATCTGAGAATCCAACAATCAACTCTCCACTTTGGTTTGTCGAAAAACAAAGCAGAAATAAAATCTTTTTGGATTTTATAAAGTGTTCTAAACTAAGAAATGAAATACAGAAAACTTAAATTGCAGAAAGTAAACAAAGTAAACTATTTACAAACTTATTTTTGGCGAGCGTGTCAGGGAATCATATCAGCTATCAGACAAATTACAAGTACCGTTAAGCTTCATTTCATACTCAGACTTAAACAATTCACCTCGATTGTCGATATACTGATCCATCTTAAATTCTCACACACATTTCAATTTACTCAGGATACGATTTAGATGTTTTATGAACTAAGCTCATTCATGTGTCCCACCTCTTGAATATACTCCCGTATCCAGAATCCCAATATTCAGTCTTATAGGTGAGTATACTACAATGATATCTGTACATAAATTAGGTAATGCGAGGGCCGAGGGATCTCAGGTCGATACTTCCGTATACGCAGAGAGATATCAGCTTCGACTTTACGGTATGTCCCCTTTAGAGGATCTTTTAGCTACAACAGCAGCGACTATCAATTTTATTGTTTCATCTGCATGATGAGGGTTTATGCTATGTTTCAAGCATTTGTGGAAAGTATTATCCAAGGACTAGGTCAGAACTACCGTTCAGCAGAAGTCCCGGAATAATACCCCAGACATCATTGAGTATAAAAACCTAGTATATCAGATTATGAGACCTTTCAAACGAGATTTCAGGGGTTACCTATATATCCAAGTAGTGTTCCCCACAAATTTCACAAGTTTGAAATCTTAGGTTTATATCCCGAATAAATCTACTAAATGTGTGAAAACCTATCGACACATCATTAGTGAGACTGTTTAACTCATTTAAACTTTACAAATCTTTAGCATACTGTAATTGTCTAGCCGATGTACTATCATTTTCCCTATATACACAAGCTCTTTTTCAGATTTTATTTTGTTTTTGTATTTTGAAATGTTATCATGTTTTTGTATTTTCTGAAAATATCTATATACATCTACCTACTCGCCCTAAATACCAAAACATGTAAAAAATTGACAAACCATTGTAGATTGTTTCTCGTCTTCATCCGCAACAGTACTCTCATCAACGCCTAGAATTCCATCCGACACCGAAAGAAGCTTCATACCATTCAGTTTTAACAAATATGTAAACCGATTTTTATCAAAAGCTTTGGTATGTAAATCAGCTTTCTGTTCGTCAGTGTGGATTTTCTCAATTCGTATCAACTTTTTCTCAAAACAATCACGAATAAAGTGATGACGAATTTCTATGTGTTTAGTTTTAGCGTGATGTACTGGATTCTTTGTTATATTTATTGCGGCCTCATTATCAACAAAAAGAGGTGTGTTAAGAAACTGCAAACCATAGTCGCGCATCTATTGCTGTATCCACAGGATCTGAGAGCAGCAACTGCTAGCAGAAACATACTCCGCTTCACATGTAGATAGCGCCACAGACGTTTGTTTCTTACACTGCCAGGTAACCAATCTAGGTCCAAAGAACTGGCATCCTGCAGTTGTTGATTTGGAATTGACTTTGCAGCATCCGAAATCCGAATCGGAATACCCTTCGAGCGTAAAATCGCCTTTTCTAGGATACCACAACCCCAATGAAGGGGTTCCTTTCAGGTAGCGTAATATCCTCTTCACAATAATCATATGCGAAGCTCTCGGGTTAGATTGATATCTTGCTGCGAGGCACGTTGGGTACATGATATCAGGACGTGAAGCAGTTAAGTACATCAAAGAACCTATCATGGATCGGTAAAACGTTTCATCAGCCCTGTCTCCGGTGAGATCTGGGTGAATCCCATGATTTGTTGCAAGTGGGGTAGCAGCTGGAGTAGAACTTGACATCCCAAATTTCTCTAGAATATCATGAACGTACTTTGTCTGATGAATGAAAATTCCCTCAGGTAGTTGTTCAACATGTAGACCCAGAAAGAATTTCATCTCCCCCATTGATGACATTTCGAATTTTTGCTTCATCGCTGATTCAAAATCTTTGCATAGACTTTCATTCGTTGACCCAAAAATTATATCGTCCACATAAATCTGAACTATCAGAAGATGACCATCGACCTCTTTAGTGAAGAGAGTGGCATCCACTTTTCCACGAATGAACTTGTTGGCTAGTAGGTGTTGAGACAAAGTCTCGTACCAAGCTCTCGGGGCCTGGTGTAAACCATACAACGCTTTGTCCAATAAGTAGACCTTGTTTTTGTGGATTGGATCGGTGAAGCCCGGTGGTTGTCCGACATAAACCTCCTCTTTAACCTTCCCATAAAGAAATGCCGATTTTACATCTAACTGATATACTTTGAAGTTCTTCCAAGACGCAAATGCAAGGAAAATTTTGATTGCCTCTAGTCGTGCTACAGGAGCATAGACTTCTGTAAAATCAATCCCCTCCTGTTGACTAAAGCCCTGAACAACGAGTCGAGCTTTGTTCCTTACAACAACTCCTCTGTCGTCTCTCTTGCATTTAAATACCCATTTTGTATTGATTTTTCTATGACCATCCGGCAAATCAACTAACTTCCACACTCCCAACTTTTCGAGTTAACTTAGTTCCTCCTGCATTGCATTGACCCAAGAGTCTTCAGTAAGCGCCTCGTTGTAAGTTCTTGGTTCAACCTGCGAGATAAAACAACTCAATGAGAATTCAGTTTGCAAAGGAGCAACTATTGTATAAAAACATGTAAGCCCTTTATCAATCTGTCTTCGAGTGCGAACGCCTGTCTGCAATTCTCCTATGATCAACTCCTCTGGATGATATGAAAGAGTTCGAGGCATTACTTCGCTTGGAACATCTACATTGCCCTCCAGATTAGTAACATTCTGATCTGCATCTTGTTCACCAACTTGGTTTGTTTGACTTGAAATCTGAATTTGCTCCCCCTGAGAATCTGAATCACCATGATCAAAGACTGGCATGTTTTCAGCTTCTTGATTATCATTCTGAACCGACTGATTATCCTAAACAACTTCATTCTGTTGGACATCATCATGTTCACCAGCATTACTTGGACCTGCTTCATCGTCATTTGAAGTTTCCCGTGGTCGCCTCAAATACTCAGCTGGGAACCTTTGCTGTGACTCGTATTCACGCAAAATATCCAGCTCATCAAAGAAATCTTCATCATCCTCTGATTCTTCTCTCATGTCAAACGAATCCCAAAGTTTGTCATAATGATAACGCCATGAATCTCCATGATTCTGCGGCGGCATAGTATAACCTTGACATTCAACATTTTCAGCTTCAATAATCCGCTTCTCACTTGGAACGAAGACACGTCGCATCGGATTTGCATAACCAACAAATATTCCCTCAATGCACTTCAGACCAAACTTTCCATGAGGCTCTATAACTGTACAGGGTGACCCAAACGGTTCTAGATACTTCAAATTCAGTTTGCGGTTATTGATTAGCTCAAAGCATGTTTTGTTGAACTTCTTGACAGTGAGAACCCTGTAGAGCGTATAGCATGCGGCGGAAACAGCTTCAGCCAAAAAATTTATCGGTAACTTTGAATCTGCAAGCATAGTTCTAGTCGTCTCGATTAGTGTCTGATTTTTGCGTTCTGCGACTCCATTCTGTTGCGGAGTGTACGGAGCACTAAATTCATGCAATATACCTCTTTCATCACAAAATTCTTCCATCTTGCTGTTCTTGAATTCAGTACCATTATCACTTCGAATTCTTTTGATACGCCGTTGGTACAGATTCTCAATTTTTTTAAACAACGCCATCAAACTGTCAAATGTTTCGTCTTTCGTCTTCAAGAAAGAAACCCACGAAAATCTAGAATATTCATCAGTAACGACCAAACAGTAGTAATCTCCTGTAATACTTTTGACATTCACAGGACCAAATAAATCCATGTGAAGTCTTTCCAGAGGTCTCGAAACTGAATTGACTTGCTTTGTAGGGTGTGACTTTTTCTTCTGCTTGCCTTTAACACAGCTAATGCACTCCCCTTCCAGATGAAAACCTTTGACATGAACTCCAAGAACCAAATCGTTGTGCACCAAGTGATTCATCTTCCTTAGGTGAATATGCCCCATCTTGCGGTGCCACAATCTCGATTCTTTCTCAGTTGCTCTGGACACAAAACAATGAGCCTGACCCGTGGTTGTAGTAGCTACACTCATGTCCAACACGTACAGATCATTAACTCTCGGTTCCCTCATGATAATCCATTCCTCAGGTATTACAAATCCTGGTTTCAAGATCAAACATTCTTTATCAGTGAAGTGAGTAGTATACATCCTGTCACAGATCTGGGAGATACTCAGCAGATTGTTCTCCAGCTCAGCAATGTAATTAACTCTTTCAAACGTCACAATCCCGTTGGATAATGTTCCTTCACCTATAATCCTTCCTCCTTGATTACCCGCAAAACCTACGTAACCACCATTGATATTTCTCACATCATACAGCAACGCAGTCTTCCCTGTCATATGTCTTGAAGCTCCACTATCCATGATCCATCTGGATACAAGTTTTGGAAGATCCTGCACATAACAAACTTTGACTTAACCAACTTCAATAAAGATGCCGATTCATGCTTCGCGATCAAGGAAGCTCCGGCAATTCAAACTGTTTAGTCGAACATGGAGTCCACCCAGGCCTCATCAGCCATAGGTGTAACCTTGACTCTCGCAATTTGAATTTTGAAGTTTTCAGCCTTAAGAGGTGGAAAATTTGCATCATAATCAATTTGAATTGAATCCTTAGAAGGTGAAATCTTTTTCTCAGTTTTTGGTTTCCAAACTTGTTGAGATAATGCAACCCGCTTGTAAAATTTGTCATTTTTAGTTACCACTTTCTTTACGGGTTCATTTTTCACTTTGATGTTGTCATTTTTCACATTCTTTTTCTCAACAACGATTGGTGCTTTACTCTTTTCGTCAACTTTCTTCTTTTGAATCTTTACAGTTTCAGTCTTAGGCTTCACATTGGTACACTTTCATGCAATGTGACCAACTTGATTACATCTGAAACATGTTCGAGTATCAACAACTCGACTTGTGCCTTCAGACTAAGACTGTGAAGCTCTTTTCTCAAAGAACTCTTCATTCGATTTTGAAAAAATCTCTTTCTCTTCATCAGCAAGTGAACTCGAACTGTTCACAAACTTTTTCTTTTCAGCAAACCTCTTGTTTGGAACATTTCTTTTCTGATAATTCCTACCACCCTGATAACCACCCGACCAGTTATTTCGATTGTTATTATAAAAACGTGATGGATTAACAGATTTCTTGTAGTATGATTTATCTTTCTCAAAACTCATTTTTCTCTTTGTTTGACTCAGATTGTTCACTTCTGACAACTCAACTTCGACCAACTTGAAAACATTTGTCAATTTGTTCACATTTACATTCTCAATCGGAAACTCAGAATCCGAAAACAACTTATCTGAACCCAACATCTTGTACATGACAAGATTTGATTTTTCATTTAAGTTGTTCTTGGACTTTTGTTTCGGAATGTAGTTGTCCAAGAAACACCCATCTTCCTCAGTAGTGTCACTATCCGTTTTTAGCACATTTTTAATAACACCTTTTACAATATCATTTTGGACACTATCGTCATTGGAAGATGTGAACGTGACATCAATTGAATCCGGAAGATTCATTTCACTTTCTTCTTCAAGTTCAACCAACCCTGATTGTTTTTTCGTGTAATTATCCAAAATCGGCGGTGGAACTCTATGAAAACCCACCCCGGTTCCATCAAAATAAACATCTTCACCAGCTTTGTTTTTCCTGATGGGTTTGGGAACAATGTGTTGCAAAACAAAGCTTGCGGAGCTGTAACTGTTAAGCTTCAACTGGATTCGCTCGTTTTCAATTTCAGCCTCTTGAAATTTAAGTTTCAGTTTAGCGATTTCATCCAGTTGTTGGTTGATTGATTCTTCTTTTACTCTAAGCACTGCTTTTAGGTGAACATTTTCTTTATGAGTTTTACCATTTCGATCATCATTATCTTTCATTGTGCTTTTTAGTTTTTCAAACTTTTCAGAAATCTGACGGTTTTCAAGAATTAACTTTTCATTTTCCTTTTTAAGTTTTTCATGATCAATTTTATCATTTTCAATTTGGCTAGTTAATTCTCTTATCCGTTCAGTTGAAGCTTTAACTGTTTTGTCACGATCAAGAATTTGATTCTCAACACTTCTGACCTTTGCTGTCAGATCTTCAACTTTCTTACTGTTGAGATACGTGACTGTATTACAAAATTTGCACTCTTTGTTGCAATTTTTGCAATCAACATTTCCATCAATTTGTTTACCTGACGCATTTGTTGACAAGTTTGAACTGACCTGGCTTTTTGACTCAGACACGGAGTTAGAATCTACCTCAAGTACCTTAGCAGCCAGCACTTTGTCAGCCATTTTTCCCAGGTTCTCTGCAGTCAACTCCTGCGTTGTGTCAATAACTCCAGTATCAATCTTCTTTGATTTTTCCTGCTCTTCTTTCTCCTTTTTCTCTTTCTCTTCTTTCTCCTTCTTCTCTTTCTCTTCTTTCTCTTTCTCGTCTCCAGTTCCCCACCATTTATTCTGCAAATACTCATCCTCTTCTTTATACTCCTTGATTATGGCTTCGATATCAAGCGTTTTGTCATCGATCGCAATATTTCCATATGGGTCAAGATAACACTCCCTGTCCGGATCCCATCTTCTCACTCTCCTCGCTTCCAGATAAATACCAGAAATTCTAATGATTCTGTTTTCAGCCAACATTTTTCTGTATCTATACTTCTGCTCTTCAGTTCGGTTATCTTTCCAAGGAATAGGTTCGTCGTTTTTCGCCATGAATGCTTAACCAACCGCATCTTCTTCCGGTAAAACCTCTTTACTCCAATCTTACCATTCATCATCAAAAATCACCACAAGAGCTCTAGATTTCTCTTTGTTGTCTTCAACCTGCTTCAATCTAGGCGGCTCAGATTTATTCTGGTGATAAATTGCCTTCTTGTAATAATCATCTCTGAAAGGGTTCTCCGTGTCACACCCCGATTTTCCACGTATCACCGGTGGGCCCGGTGGGGAGTATCGTGACGTCATGGTTGGCAACGTAATGGTCAAACAACACAATATTATTAAGCACAGCGGAAGCAATTGAAAATATAATACAACCGAATTTATTATTGTAATATCAACTATCACAATATTCGGAAGTTTATCCACAGAAGGATCGAACATAAAATGGAAACAATAGTTCAACAGACTTCAGGCATCTTAAGCTTGCGAGACTCTTTATTGATGCTAGGGAGACAATCCAGCCAATTACGTTTAGTACCTGCATTTAGTCTTTTTGGGAAAATACGTCAGTTTACACTGGTAAAGTATAAATCACAATAAGCAAAATGCACGTAGCTTTTACTGGTTCTCCTAATCTGGAACGAAGGTTTAATATAACCTATTAGAATACTAACGGGTCTTTTATTAAGCTTAAGCTTAGACCGGCTAGTTTCAAAGATACGGTTCGTACGCATGATTAAGCGAAGACCGGATAGAATGTGATTTAGACCCGACAAGTTCAGAGACTTGTTTAATATGGGTCCTTCATGCACATTCTGGATTTTGAGATTAAACCGATAAGGTTTGACCCGTTTCGGCTAATTTATGTAAACTTGTTACATAAGCCGAACCGAACGCGAAATAAGCGTAACGGGTATCCGTAAGAGCCATATACAGGTTTCCTAAGTTAATATGCTTCAAATATGTTGTGACATCAGTAAGTTGTCTTTCGTTATGCCCGAAACGTGTTTAACCCCAAACTAGGCCCCGAAGGGGTATTTTGGTAATTTCGCATAAGCCGAAAAGCTCAAAACTGAAGTCTGAGTTTATCAACCTTTGCTTACTGTTAAAATATAATAATTTGCCTCTTATATCAGTAGGTATCAACCCGGGTATGTCCAATATGATTTTAAAACATACTATGCGTTAAAAACGCTAATTAAGGCGATTAAAGGCCATTTCCGGGTTCGATACTTAAATCTGATATTTTTATATTTCCAGAAGGCTTAAAATAATTTATTTATCATATGTGATCAGTAGCAAAAGGTTTGGAGTCATTTAGATGTGTAAAACTTATTTTATGGCCCATAAGGGCAAAACCGACATTTACCGAATTAAGCCTACGACTATGAGTTATGCTCAGCCTAAAATTAATTAAAAATCTTTAAAAATCCCAAAATAATATATTAGATCAGTGGGTAAAATATTTGATATCAAAAAGTATGTTTAAGTAGGCTATACGCTAATTGCGCCATTTTATTAACATAAAGCATTCATTTAGCGATAATGTGCATAACTCTTAATCTACAAGTCAAACTGATATCAAACTTTGCATACAAGTTTATATATCAGTAACTAAGGTTTCTACACTTTTACATTTTCATAAATCACGTTTTAAGGTAATAAGGGCATAACGGTCAACATATGAGCAATTAACGGAAATATGCATATTAATTGGATAACTAGTGAACCAAGGTGTAAAATCACAGAGGGTTCTTCTATCATGTATCCTAATCCAATTAAAGCTCTGAGGCATTTCTAAAACATGCCTAAACGGGTCAGAACTGAAAGTCAAAGTGAAAGTCAAACTGTGTGACTTTCGGTTCCGAACCGGGTCTAAACAGGAAATAGTCGGGTTGAACATGTTTGGACATGTTCTTACACTTATTACTAAGTTATAACAATGATCAAACAGGTTATATATGTTCTAGATAGCTAATTATGCATAAATGACATTTTAAGCATCCTGTTGACTTTTTACTTAAGAGTTTGACCCGACTTTTGACCTGGTTAGAGTGGTGATCAGGGGAAACCCTTTTGAGGTTTTATTACCCACATAAATACCAACTCATAACTACTTTCAATTTGAGATATGACTGAGCCATTATTGACTAATCTCGAAGTCAAACCGTAATTACGACGGTTTGACTTTTAGCTAATTAAACAATCTAAACTCAATTAAAGAAGGACTGGTAGACTTACAAGAGTCCTATGCACTAGATATGATCAGTTGGACCTGCTTGAGAGCTCCAGAATTGATCACAAATGCAGATGAATGTGTGATGAACAATGTTGCACATAATGGCCTTATATAGCACCTTAATCACCACAATTCTTTGACACTTGGGGGTCTACAACCCACCACAATTGATCAACATTTGTTCCCTAGTGCTTAGGGGTGCCTAGGGGTCGTCCACAAGTGAGAATTACCGGCCTTATTGGTTAAAATCGCGTTTAACAGGCTGTTACCTGTTTTTTCTGCACCTGACGTCCCCACGCGGGCCGCCTCAACATTTGTATATCCTCACGCGGGCCCCTAGGCCCTTAAAATCAGATTTTTTGATTTTATTTGTTTTCCAGGTTGACCTTTGGCTTCACGAAGGGGTAATTAGGGTTATTTCTTGCATTTTGACCCCCATATATTTACCCACAAGGGCTTTAGGACTTATACCCATTTTGCCAAGTCCCTGAACACTTCCGGTTAACCCGAAAAGTCTTAACTTTCAATGTTAACACTTTAACCCCTCGCACACGAATTTGATCATAACTTTCTCATACGATAACGAAACTTTATGAAATTTATATCGCGTATTCTAGTGAGCATAATTTACATTTACAAAGCTTCGGGTTCGTCAAAAGGTCACTCAGAGGTATATCTTTAACATGTTGACACATTTAACCCCTGTAGTTTGTAATCTCTCACTTTTAGCTTCGTATGATCCATGATTTATTCGTTTGATGTTATAAACATCATGTAGGGTTATTATGAAGTATATTTATTCACTGTTGACACTTAGAATCCGTATAATCACATACTTTCCATGTTTGTCAACTCTAGTCCTTTTATAACATTCTTTCACACGTTCAAACTTTATGACACGTGTCAACACATTATAGGACGTGAATTTTCGAGGTGTTACACTCCGACTCATCAGCATAAGCGTTTCTGCATTCTCTCTTGAAGTGACCTTTCTGCTTACACTTGAAGCATGTCACTTTGGATTTATCGAACCCCAGCTTGGTAGATGGACCACCAATTGTCTTCCTGCAGGTAATTTCCATGAACCGCTGTGCTCGACGAACAGCACTGGCCATAGCCCAACGAATATCGATCAGCTCCATTTCTTCAGGATCTATCTGATCATAATCTTCTTTCGTTAAGTTGGTGTTGCCTATCTTCCCAGCTACTAACCCTTCATACGATTCCAAAACCGATGCTAGGAAGATCATCTGCTGTTTGGCCGACTCCTCGTCAAAATTCTGAGCATTCTTTAAATCTATTGCGATGTTGCATTGAAAACGATTCTTTGCATCAGAATGACTTGCAGATGATGAAGATCCACTGTGATAACCACTGTGATTTCCACTGCTTTGACTTCTTTGACTTTCTTTGCTTGCTGTGGACACATTCTCAGCAGAAAATGCAGTTTTGGGAGAAGTTGCTTTGGGCATCATGCTTTTTGGATAATACAAATCCAAATTCTGCTGGTAAGATGAGTGATTGACTTTGTACGTCTTCTTCAACTCCAGCTCGTGACTTTCAAGTCTCTCAATCAGCAAATCTGGAGTAAGATCTTTCGGCAAGATAGTGTTTTTTAGCATGAGAGCATAATATCTCCAATCCATCTCATCTGACAACGAATCGAACAACTTGTCTACTTGCTCATCATCAGGATACTTAATTCCATGTCTAGCTAATTCCAGCTTCAGATGCCCAAACCTCTCGATCATTTTTGAAACTGATTCATTCTTTAAGCACCCAAACATATCAAACTCTTTCCTAAGTAGTTTTATTTTGTTTTTCTTGATTTCTTCACTACCTATACATTTCTTTTCTAACTTTTTCCAAAGATCTTTTGCAATTGAATAATCAATCAATGAGATTATGTCCTCCCGAATAGACTGAAATAGCAATGCCACACATTTTTGCTCAGCTACAAATGAATCAATCTCCTCAGCTGATCTTAAAGTTTCACCATTTTTGTTTCCATTTTCATAACCGTTTTTCAAACTCTTCCAGCTGGGAAATGCGAATGCCATTAACCAATCTTCAAACTTTCTTGACCACCGACTGTATTCCTCGATAGCCATTAGCTTTGGAGGTTTATTGAAGGTTCCAAAGGCACTTTCAGATTCCCAAGCTTCTTTTGTCCTCTCTTTTGGCAGATTCTCATTGTTGTTGCTTGTAGATGAATCGTCTCCCGAGTTTCCAGCAAATGCATACATGTCGCTGAACGGGTTCAAGAATATGTCATCCATCTTGAGTGTATCTGCAAAATCAGCAAACACTTAGACAAATTTTTGAAATTTTTGAAAACAGTGACTGATAAGCAAAATATCAGCTATTGTGACACTAAAGCGAAATAGCAATATGTCAAATAAGCAAAATCAGGAATTGTGACAGATAAACGAAATCAGACTTGTTCCTATGAGCGAAATATGTAATGTCTCTATAAGCGAAATAGGCAATGTGACATATAAGTGAAATATCAAGGTGACATATAGGCGAAATATGCAATGTCCGTATGAGCGAAATTAGGTAATGTCACTATAAGAGAAATTATCACTTGTCCTTATAAGCTAAATAGTAATGTCTGTAAGAGCGAAACTATCACTTGTCCGAATAAGCGAAACTATCAGGTTATTTTGAGCGAAACCTTCGAATGTCCGAATAAGCGAAACCTGGTTTTTACCCAATTTTTACCATTTTTAAGCCGTGTTTTAACCTGAATCTTTCTAGGGTTTGTTATTACTGTATTTTACACGTTATACTCAAAAATCATGCCATTTCAATCGTAGGAACCAGTTCAAATCGAAAAAGTATAAGAGAAAGTGAGTAGAAATGAGAGAATTTTGTCGAATCAGCTGTAGTAGTATGAACTCCTCGTCCTGAAGCTCTGATACCACTTGTTGGACCGTGTTCTGACCCTGAAAAGTCAGTCAAGGTAGTTCATCTTCACATACAAAGGCGGAATCAGTGTATACAAAGTAACAACAGCTTTTCTCTTTCAAATCCTTCTCTATTGATGCTTTCTGATTACAATTTGACAGAGTTTCATCACCTAGCACATGATCAGGTTTCGCTCCTAGTTACACAAATGAAGACACACATCAGGTATATATAGGTGACTGATTTCGCTCATATGGACTACCCTATGAGCGAAACCCCATGTCACTAATAAGCGAAACCACCCTAGTGTACCTAAAAGCGAAACCCTAATGTACAAATAAGCGAAATCACCTAGCTAAACATGTACACATGAGCGAAATACATCATTAAACCCTAATTTTGACTTTCAAGATCCTATGTTGACCTATCTTGACCTAAGACTTAATGTTGACATAGTCAACAGACATTCCGTGCACCAACAATAACTGTGAATCTTGATACCTTCATTCTAAAGGCCTTAGGATTTTCATCCTTTGGGATGTGTCATTCCTTAAGATATCTTGTGATTGGGGCCATCCAGGATTTAGGATCCTCATCAGGATCTTGACCAGGATCCTGAATACTAGCTACCTCCTTGTCCTGCGACTTGAAAAGATCCACCGCAGGATATAGGATGTGAAGTATTGGTATTTAAGTTCCTTCAGGTATCCTGACTGATGATCCTAGGTTTGCCAAGGCATCTGCTTCAACATTATCCTCTCTCGGTACCTGTTCAAGTTTAAAAATTTCGAAATATCCTGCTAATTTTTTGAGAATTTCGAGATACTCAATTAACTTCTCACCTTTGACTGCATAGGATCCATTAAAATGATTAGTAATTAACAAAGAATCAACATATACTTGCAAATTCTTAATATTCATGTTTTAGCCAACTCTAATCCTGCGATCAAAGCCTCATATTCTGCTTCATTGTTAATTGCAGGAAATTCACATCTAATAGCCTGGGGTAATATGTCCCCCTGTGGCGATTTTAGTAGTATACCCAATCCTACACCTCTAACATTAGATGCACCATCAGTATATAATGTCCAGGATTCCGAGCTTTCTCCTACTTGTTGAACTTCTAGGTCTACTTCATTTTGAATATCACTACTGAAATCAGCCACAAAGTCAGCTAGAGCCTGAGACTTTATGGCATTTCTAGGTTCATATACTAGATCATAGGCACTTAATTTTACCGACCATTTAGCCATTCTACCTGACATCTCAGGTTTCCTAAGCACATTTTTAACAGGATAATTGGTTTTAACATGAATCCTATGTGTTTCAAAGTAATGTCTAAGCTTTGTTGATGCCATAACTAGGGCTAATATTAATTTTTCTAAATGAGAATATCTAGTTTCAGCATCTAATAAACTTTTGCTAACATAATAGACACGATACTGCTAACCTTCATGATCCTTTATAAGAACAGCACTTACAGCATTCCCTGATACTGCGAGGTATAGGTGTTTTGGTCAAAAATTACCGAAGCAATTAAGTGATCAAATTAGTTAAGTGAGGTAGTGTGCTAGAAATGAGTGTAAAAAATAAGTTAATCAAATTAATTGTAAAAACAGTTTTAGGATACGGCTCAGGATATAGAGCTGTATCTATGATCAAACAATGAGCAAAAAGTAAAGGAGGACACGAGATGTATGAGGAAAGCCCTTGATCAATCTAGATCTCCGGCACAAAACCTCGGGAGCTGACAATCGCAGCTACCTTGTTCTTCTATTACTTCAAATATCAGGATACAGTGCAGGATGTGATGCGGATCAACTAGGTGTTACGAGGTGATTCGAATATAAGTGTTTGTGTAGTGTTTTCTAAAAGCTAGAGAGCAAAGTGTATGCAAAAAATTGCGTGCCTTAATCTGATCCGCCCCATCTATTTATAGTAAAAGAAATTCAACAAACTATCCTACTAAACCGGGATTCAGCGGATATTCCCCACTTGAACGTTGTAGACCTGGTCCTTCGGGTTCAACGTCTCTCATGTAACTGGTTTGCCCGAGTCTTAAGGATAAGAGGTCCATTCGACCGTTAGTGACCTACAACCTCTAACCTGCACGTGATTATTTAGTTAATACCAGGATATCGCACCAGGATGTTACCAATATCCTGATCCGGTATCCTGATCACAAGTAAACAATCAAAAGCAGAATATTAGTCAGGATATATGCTTAGAAAATGACCCATAACAATTGTCCCCAAATATATCTGTTGGTATACCAATCCAACGGATATATTTTTATAAACTCTGTCTCGTAGACCGAGCAATTAAAACGAGGTGACGTTTGAGATGACATTGTGCAACTTCCCATGCTACTTTTACTCTTCACCCCCTATATCCAGCCTATAATTAGCTGAGATATTTGTGCAGCGAATTTCAGAGACCTAGCATCCCCAAGTGCAGAATCACAATCCAGGATCAAAGAGATTTATCGACTTCCTGCCGCTGAAAGAACTTTCTCCCTGTCTTTCACAAACTCAAGTCAGAAATCTAGTTCAGAAATATCTGGTAAGTATATGTGAGTAAATTAACTATAGAAAATAAATGACATAAATTAAACACTTCTCCCTTGACACAGTGCCGGTCATCAACCTTGAAGGCTTCCAACTCGATGAGTTGGATAGCTATTCCAGCCTTGCACCCATCAAACAAGAGATCAATCCGAAGCCAGCCGATACTCCAAAGCCCAGCAACTCAAAGACTACTATCGCTCCCAAAGCCCCTCCAGCATCCAGGACCCGGGCCTCCAGCTCCCGGAAAAGGAAGGAAGCAGATCATCCTACTACTCCCCATGTATTCCCATTTGAGAATCATGGGTTCACGGATTCCAGAAAATTCATGACAGGTTTCCTCAACCAGGTTAGTATCCTGGCCTCTATCCTGCACCACATGCTAATTACAAATGTTAATTTAGGCTGATACCTGTTTCCTTACCTTGTAGGGCCTTGAACGCCTGGTATTCCTTTATGAGGACGCATGTGGCTCGAACGTCATGTTAGAGAGCAAACTGAAGAAGGCTGAGGCTACCATCGCGGATCAAGCAGCAATCGCCACCGCCAAGTCGGAACACTATGAAGCTAAGTATAAGGCCATGACTCAAGACCATCAGTCTGCCATCCAGAAGATCACCCAAGAGGCTCAAGCTAAGTCCGACGCGGCCCAGGTTCAATACGAGCAAGATATGGCTTCGTACCGGGAGAGCCTTAAGAATTCAGTTATCATCTCCCTCCTCCAGGCCAGGCTAAAAATGGCTTACGAGGCCAGGGCTTTGGGTGTTGAATGTCCTTCGTGGAACATCAAAGCTTGGGAGATGAAATTGAAGGCTTCGAGAAGTCCATTTCCTCGGACACGTGGTCAATGAAGCTGGGATTCAGGTTCATCCAGCTAAGATTGACTCTATCAAGAACAGGCCTACACCTAGAACGCCAACCGAAATCTGCCAATTCTTAGGTCTGGCGGGCTACTATCGTAGATTCATCGAGGGTTTCTCGAAGATCGCTCAACCCCTTATAACTCTAACCCAAAAGGGAATCACTTACAAGTGGAGTGATGCTCAGGAGTCCGCGTTTCAAAAGCTAAAGGAGAAACTCTATAGTGCACCTATTCTTTCTTTACCTGAAGGCAGCGACGATTTCCTTGTCTACTACGATGCGTCTATTCAAGGGCTCAGTTGCGTGTTGATGCAACACGAGAAAGTTATTGCTTATGCCTCTCGACAACTCAAAATTCACGAGAAAAACTACACTACACACGACTTAGAGCTTAGAGTTGTAGTTTTCGCACTTAAGATATGGAGACATTACTTGTATGGTACCAAGTACACGATTTACACCGATCACAAGATTTTCCAGCACATACTTGAACAGAAGGAGTTGAACATGCGGCAACGCCGATGGGTCAAACTCCTAAATGATTACGAGTGCGCAATAAAATATCATCCGGGTAAGACAAACGTTGTGGCTGATGCCCTCAGCTGAAAGGAAACTAAACCTAAACGTATTCGCGCTTTGCAACTAATAATTCATTTGTCACACCCCGATTTCCACGTGTCACCGGTGGGCCCGGTGGGGAGTATCGTGACGTCATGGTTGGTAACGTAATAGTCAAACAACACAATATTTAATAATGCACAGCGGAAGCAATTGAAAATATAATACAACCGAATTTATCATTGTAATTTCAAATGTCACAATATTCGGAAGTTTATCCACAGAAGGATCGAACATAAAATAGAAACAATAGTTCAACAGACTTTAGGCATCTTAAGCTTGCGAGACTTCTATTGATGCTAAGGAGAATATACCCAGCCAATTTCGTATAGTACCTGCATTTAGCCTTTTTGGAAAATACGTCAGTTTACACTGGTAAATACAATTAACTGACTCATTTTGAAAATGGTTTAAGAAAATTGATTTGGATGCACGTGGCATAAAATATCTTTTATAATTTGATTAAAATGCACAGAGGCAAAATTAATCTTTTTAACTTGGGAGAATTATTTAATATTATAATCTTGTGAACGAATTACATGTTACTTGTGCGTTCAGTAGCCCGGATCTTGTCCGGGTTAAAGATCAATAGACACACCACATCATAGAGTTATACACTGACAGGTGTACGCCTACACCCCGTGCTCAGGTCGTGGCCATCTCGTAAGATGATGCCAAGGATATCCGGGACATGGTCATTAACCCCCCAAAGGCTTTAAGTAATCAAGACTGTTTAAATGAGCCGATCAAATTAGTCAACTACCCACTCAACTGTGGAGATTTGATGCCCGATCAAGCGGTATGCTATATACCGTAACCCAAGCCCGTATAGGGAAAATAAGTTAAAAGTATTTACCTGAGCAAAGTATAATTCACAATTAGCAAAATGCACGTAGCTTTTACTGGTCCTCCTAATCTGGAACGAAGGTTTTATAATAACCTATTAGAATCCTAACGGGTCTTTAATTAAGCTTAAGCTTAGACCGACTAGTTCCAAAGATACGGTTCGTACGCACGATTAAGCGAAGACCGGATAGAATGTGATTTAGACCCGACAAGTTTGAAGACTTGTTTAATATGGGTTTATTATTCACATTCTGGATTTTGAGATAAAACTGTTAAGGTTTGACCCGTTTCGGCTAATTTATGTAAACTTGTTACATAAACCGAACCGTACGCGTAATAAGCGTGACGGGTATTCATGAGAGCTATATACAGGTTTCCTAAATTAATTATGCCTCAAATATGTTGTGACATCAGTAAGATGTCTTTCATTATGCCCGAACGTGTTTAAACACAAACTAGGCCCCGTGGGGGTAGTTTGGTCATTTAAAAGTTTATAAAAGAGTTTAAGTAACAACCTGAGTTACAGGTCTGATGTAATCAGCAAATATACTCAATTTTCTAAGTTATATCAGTAGGTTAAAGCATATATGTGGAATTTATCATTTTTAACCAAACTATGCCCCGTAGGGGTATTTTGGTAATTTCGCATAAGCCGAAAAGCTCGAAACTGGAGTCTGAGTTTATCAACCTTTGCTTACTGTTAAAATATTATAATTTTCCTCTTATATCAGTAGGTATCAACCCGGGTATGTCCAATATAATTTTGATACATACTTTGCGTTAAAAACGCTTAATAAGGCGATTAAAGGCCATTTCCGGGTTCGATACTTAAATCTGATATTTTTATATTTCCAGAAGGCTTTAAATAATTTATTTATCATGTGTGATCAGTAGAAAAAGGTTTGGAGTCATTTAGATATGTAAAACTCATTTTATGGCCCGTAAGGGCAAAACCGACAATTACCGGATTAAGCCTACGACTATGAGTTATGCTCAGCCTAAAATTAATTAAAAATATTTAAAAAATCCCAAAATAATATATTACATCAGTGGGTAAAATATTTGATATCAAAAAGTATGTTTAAGTAGGCTATACGCTAATTACGCCATTTTATTAACATAAAGCATTCATTTTGCGATAATGAGCATAACTCTTAATCTACAATTCAAATTGATGTCAAACTTTGCATACATGTTTATATATCAGTAATTAAAGTTTCTACTCTTTTACATTTCCAAAAATCACGTTTTAAGGCAATAAGGGCATAATGGTCAACATATGGGCAATTAACGGAAACATGCATATTAATTGGATAACTAATGAACCAAGGTGTATAATCACAGAGGGTTGTACTAACATGTAACCTAGTCCAATTAAAGCTCTGAGGCGTTTCTAAAACATGCCTAAACGGGTCAGAACTGAAAGTCAAAGTGAAAGTCAAACTATGTGACTTTCGGTTCCGAACCGGGTCTAAACAGGAAATTGTCGGGTTGAACATGTTTAGACATGTTCTTACACTTATTACCAAGTTATATTAATGATCAAACAGGTTATAAGTGTTCTGTATTGCTAATCATGCATAAATCGCATTTTAAACTTTCTGTTGACTTTTTAAGTACACGTTTGACCCGACTTTTGACCTGGTTAGACTGGTAATCAGGGGGAACCCTTTTGAGGGTTTATTACCCACATAATTACCAACTTATAACTACTTTCACTTCGACTAATCACTGAGCTAACAATGACTAATCGTTAAGTCAACCGTTAATTACGACGGTTTGACTTTTAAGCTAAAACTAAGCTAAAAATTAATTAAGAAAGGTCAAGCAAACTTACAAGAGTCCAAAGCTTGATTAGGAAGGACTTGGGTCTGCTTTGAAGCTCCAGAAGGCTCCTCAATTGCAGAATGAATGGTATGATCAATTGTTGCAACTCATGGCCTTATATAGTGAATTCAATCACCATAAATCTTTGACACACAAGTCTACCAACTGACCACAACCTTCTAACATGTGTCCCTAGTGTCTAGGGGTCGTTTAGGGGCCAAGGGAAAAGAGAAAAATCGTTTATGCGTCGTTTAGAGGGCTGAACAGGCAACCAGAACATTTTTCTGCATCTGGGCGTCCCAGGCGGCCCGCCTACGATTTTGTTAAAGGCCACGCGGGCCGCGTGGACCTTGAATTCAGGTTTTACATTTTCTATTTGTTGCATATTCGACTCTAGGCCCTTCCGAAAGGTCAACTAACCTTTATATTGCAATTTGAACCCTCTAATTTGATACATAAGGGCTTTAAGATATATACTCACTTTGTTTAGTCCTCGGTTAACTTTATTGTCACCCGAAAAGTCCAAACTTTCAACGTTGACGCTTTAACCTCTTGTACACGAATTTGATCATAACTTTCTCATACGATTACGAAACTTTATGAAATTTATATCATGCATTCTAGTGAGCATAATTTACCGTTACAAAGCTTCGGGTTTGTCAAAAGGTCACTCAGAGGTATAACTTAAACATGTTGACACATTTAACCCCTGTAGTTGTAATCTCTCACTTTTAGTTTCGTATGATCCATGATTTATTCGTTTGAAGGTATGAGCATCATATAGGGTTAATATACTATATATTTATTCACTGTTGACATCTAGAACTCGTATATTAACATACTTTCCATGTTAGTCAACTTTAGTCCTTTCAGAACATTCTTTCACACGTTCAAACATATGACACGTGTCAACACATTATAGGACGTGAATTTTCGAGGTGTTACATTCTCACCCCCTTAAAATAAATCTCGGCCCGAGATTTACTGAAATAAATAAGGGTACTTTTCTTTCATCGTGGATTCAACCTCCCACGTATATTCGGGACCTCTACGGGCATCCCATTTGACCTTTACAATAGGTACGTGCTTCCTTCGAAGCTTCTTTACCTGTCGATCTTCAATCGACAAAGGTTTTTCCACAAACTTTAAGCTCTCATCTATATGCACATCTGTATGCGGTATTACCAGTGATTCATCAGCGAAGCACTTCTTCAGATTGCAGATGTGGAACACATTGTGAATTCCACTGAGTTCTTCAGGTAAGTTTAACTTATAGGCAACTGACCCGACACGTTCGATAACCTCGAAAGGTCCTATGTATCTCGGGCTTAGCTTGCCTTTCTTACCAAATCGCATCACCCCCTTCCAGGGTGATACTTTATGCAGGACTTGTCACCTACTTCGAAGAGAAAATCCTTACGCTTAGGATCAGCGTAACTTTTCTGCCTATCCCGGGCAGCTTTGAGACGGTCACGAATCTGGACAATCTTGTCCGTCGTTTCGAACACGATCTCTGGTCCTGATAACTGGACATCTCCAACTTCCGCCCAACAAACGGGCGATCTACATTTTCTACCGTATAATGTCTCGAAAGGCGCAGCCTTAATGCTGGTATGGTAGCTATTGTTGTAGGAGAATTCGATTAATGGTAGGTTCTTATCCCAACTACCTCCCAAATCGATCGCACATGCATGTAGCATGTCTTCCAACGTTTAAATAGTACGCTCACTCTGACCGTCAGTCTGAGGATGGTAAGCCGTACTAAAATTTAAACGTGTGCCCAAAGATTGTTGGAAACTCTTCCAAAAATGTGACGTGTATCTAGTATCTCGGTCAGAGATAATAGGCACATGTATGCCCTGTAAGGCTACAATCTTATCAACGTATAACTGGGCTAACATGTCGAAGCTATAAGTCTCGTTGATGGGTAAGAAATGTGCTGACTTAGTCACTCTATCAACTATAACCCATATTGCATCATTTCCTTTCCTTGTCTTGGGTAACTTGGTAATAAAATCCATGGTTACCATTTCCCACTTCCACGTAGGAAGTCCAGGCTGCTGTAGCAAGCCTGACGGTTTTTGATGCTCGGCTTTGACTTGCGCACATGTCAAGCATTTAGCTACATAGGTGGCTACAGACTTTTTCAAGCCTATCCACCAATAATTTGCCTTTATATCCTGGGTAGCTGATGGCAAATTCTTAATCGTTGCCTAATTAGGGTTGCGGTAATGTATGCATAAGCAAAATGAACCGTCTTTCATAATTAACTATTCCGAATTCTCCGGATATTGAGTTAGGCTTATATGAACCCTCTATTTTAAACTTAATTAAGCAGGGTTTCGATTATTCCATAATCAACATGAGTTCTTACAACACTTCAACCCAAAGCGGGATGTTAATCTTAACTCTACTTGCCTTCCAGGGGTAAACAGGGTAATCTTAGGTGAAGATAATCAGGGTACAAGGAGGTTACAGAGATTTCCATACCTTAGGTTCCAGTTCACCCATCATTGCTGGTGTCAAATAAGTGACACATTTATGTTATGAGTCCACAGGTTCCTTTACCAAGAAACATTTATTTTGGACAATTCTATTTTCTAGATATCTTCTTTGAATACTACTAGTCGACTTTAGTACAATATGACCATTGGGATATCTCAGGGGTTCCATGTATTAAACCTCCATACTGATCAGGCATGGAAGTAATCTATGGGACACACTAGGATACGCCAATCCTCATATGGCACTTTTATCAAACATAGTTTGGCATTCGCAGGCGATAGCAAAACAATGAGAAAATAATTAAAATAACATATGTTGTCGTACTCTATGCGAAGAAAGAGTACTCTTAGATTTTCCAGAGGGATTTCTTGTCGATACTAGAAGAATCGGTTACTACGGTTTCCTTGGTAAGTTATACCTTGTGAATAATATAAAAGTTTGCTAAGCTTATGGTTTACGAAGATTTATTATTGCCTGTATTAAAAACAGGACACTAGCAAATATTATGATTGGGAAATGATAAGGGATGTACTTGATGACATCGTGAACTGCCCCTTGGCGTTCATCAGGTGAGTTCAGGCATTTCTTTCTTGATACCAACCTGTGCTTATATTTAATCAAAATGGAAATTTCACAAACTAGGCACCTAGCTCGGTTGGCTAGGCGCGCGAAAGGGTGCGGCCTTGACCCAGGTTCGATTCCGGGGACGGCCAATTCCACCATTTTTTTATGTTTAATATTAATTAATCGTACGGATACATGTAATTATGAGGGTTGTCTCATAAGGAGTCTTGATAATTAATCGCTTCTTATCACCCACAATATGGGCTTGATTTTTAAGGTAACCAATCGATTTTTTTTATCACTATATTGAGTCCTTATTTTTAACGGAACTAGGACATCGGAAAACTGATTCCTAATGGGTATAAAAATGTGGAAGCAGTCTCTAAGGTATACAGGCTTCTTACTGAACTTACGTTGCTTTTTATTAGGCCTGTACTTGCTCTCTTTCTCAGATTTCTGGGAGTTATCCTCCTTCTTTGGTTCATCCTTCATATTTGAAGTGTGAACATAGCTCTCCTCATGAGCAATTAAACATGGTTTTTGAATGAGATTTAGAGCGAGAAGCATTCAGCTCTTTGGATTGTCTCATGACCTTTTCCCATGATCCCTCCAACTGCTGTGTCAACCACAGCCTGGAGATTAACTCCATTAATATTGAGGTTTACGTTTGTAGTTTTTTTTATTTTATTAACATTCGTCGCATTAATAGTATTGCGACTGTCGTCTACCTCATCCGAGTTTTCCATACTCGAAACTTGGTACCAATCACCAAGATTTAACAATTATTAGTCATCATCCTGATGACCTGACTTAGATTAGCCACGGCATTCATAAACCGCATGGGTTATTCTGTTCCGAACGTTCATAGTGAATGTTATTTAAACGTATTTCCATTATATTTAGCCTAGGTCAAGAAAGGACCATCAATGGCGTTCAAAGTTTGGAACGAGTCCAATATTTGCTTGACAGGGGATCATAATGTCACAACTGTGTTTGGCACACGAACGATATGAATAGCTCAAAGGCTAGCCTTACAAGACTTTTATTATATATATACATATATGGCATAGAAGCCTGTCTCGATGGACGTAGAAAGATATGGCATAAAGCCCAGTCATGAAGGACATAAATGATTATACGGCACGAAGGCCTTGTCGTAAAGGTCATTTAGATATGGCACAAACGGCCTTGTCATAAGGACATTTATCAAATCTGGCACAAGGCATGTCACCAGGAATGTTAACATTTAATATGTTAGCTTGTCACGAATGACAAATTTTGGCACATAGGCTTGTCATGAATGACTTTAAAACATAACTCGATGGTCTATCACCAAGGCCCTTAATTTATTAGTCGCAATCTTATTAGATTGGGGCTTCAAGGTTTGAACGTGGTTCTTCACCTTTGGACAGGGAGTCATAGACTACAACTGTCATCGTCTTGAAAGACGATTCATTTGGCAGAAAATAAGCCAATCAACATCACTAATGGATGTTTATATATAACCATCGTATCTAACGATATTAGTCATGATCACATCGATCATATTGACTATTAAGTTTGGGTATAATCACACCATTTTGAATAGGGGATCATAAAGATCACTACTATCTTATTCTTACCGACACTAGAATAAAGTATATCCCGTAGGCATTTCACTACGAGGGATGTTATTATTATGATCATCCTACTGATGATACTAATCAGGATCGCAATGATAGTATAGACTATGGGATTTGAGTATAGCTCACCCCCTTGGGCAAAGAATCATAAAAGATTACAATTGCCTTGTCTCAATTGGATAATATAATATAGTCCTCAGGCAAAACATCATTAAGGATGTTAAATATATTTTTTTTTTAATCATCGTATTGATGATTTTCGTCATGATGGCATTGATCATATAGACTATTAGGCTTGAGCATAGCTCACTACCTTAGACAAGGAATCATAAAGATAACAATGTCAATGTCTCATATGGACAATATATTATAGCCCGTAGGCGAAACATCACTAGAGGACTTTAAATAATATGTTCATCGTATTAGATGATATTAGTCATGATCGCATTGATCATATAGACTATTATGTTTGGACATAGTCCAACATTTTAGACAGGAGGTCAAAAGACCACCACTGTCGTTGTTTTATTGGACAATAAGTTTAGCCCGTAGGCACTTCATCACTCACAGATGTGTATAATATGATCATCTTATAAGATGATATAAGCCATGATTTCTAGATCATAAGGCAAATTAGGAATTAAAAATTCCAATATAGGGACGACTGTTGTGATTTTATCGAATCACATTTGTCAGGAGTGCTAACACGTTCTTAGGTGTTAACAAGGATCTGAATCCCTTGAGTAGGTTTCACCATCTTGGCCGCGTAGGCTAGGTTTCACCTTTAAGATTCTTTTTTTTTAAAATGCATACTGGCAGGGAAGGAAGGATATTTATTTTATTCAGGATTTTTATCATAAATCCTAACTTAAAAGTTAATAATAGCACAAATGGCCTAGTCGCGTAGACAAGTTTAATTTATAAGCCATGATTTCAGAGAATCGCGGCATTAAGGTTTGAATCAAAGTTCATCACCTTTTCCTGACAGGGAGCTATAGGCTACCACTGTCTTTAGTCTCAGAGGACATCAACTATAGCCCGTAGGCACTTCCCTTCTAAGGGATGTTTATTACGGAATTGCCCCTTAGGGAAATTCATTAACCATGGTAAGCAGAGACCATATTTGGTTAATTTATTAATCATATTTATTTAGGATTTCTATTTTAATTTTTCCTAATTATAAAACATTAACAGTTTTATTAGTGGCACCCATTGGCCTGGTCACATGGACATTTTTTTTAAGCCGTAAGCCATGATTTCAGAGAATCAAGGCCCTTAAATATATTAGCACAACAGGCTTAGTCACAAGGATAATTTTAAATCATAAGCTAGGATTTCAGAGAATCAAAGCCTTGAGGTTTGAACCTAGTTCATTAGACAGGGAGTCATAGCTACCACTGTCTTTTGGCTCATATGGAAATGAGCAGGGCCCGTAGGCACTATATTACCACGTATGGTTAAAATATGATCATCTTAATTGATGATGTAAACCCAGGATTCAGAGATCATTAAACTGGGTTAGGAATCTTTTGAAGAATCCTTAATAACGTGTGTGATTTCCAACGAATCACATCTGCCGGGAGTGTTAACATGTTTTCAGATGTTAACTGGGATACGAATCTTTTAAACAGGTCTTACCATCTTGGCCAGGTCTTATAATCGACCCGTAGGCTAGGTTTCACTCTTAAGATTCTTAGTTAATGATTTGAATCTTTTTAACAGGTCTTACCATCTTGACCCGGTCTTATAATTGACCCGAAGGCTAGGTTTCACACTTAAGATTCTTAATTTATAATTAACGTAGAACAATTTTAAATTGAAATGTTAATAAGGATCTGAATCTAAATTGAGGAACTGCCATCTTGGTCAGTCTTAATATGACCCGAAGCTAGGTCTTGTCCTTTTTAGATTTTGCCATTTTATTATAATGGTAGATCTTGTAAAAGGAAATGTTATTTTCCATTTATTTAATATTCTTGTTTAGAATGAAAGTTTAAACTTAATCATTCCACTATATAAAAATAAAAGTATAAAGTTGCCCTAAGCGGGACTTGAAAGGAATAGTGTTGTCCTCGAAGGGACTAAAAAGATAAATATGTCCTTATAAGGACTATTGAGGAAACAATTTTCAGCAAAGGAGTTTCTTCTTCATTCAATTCCTGAATGCTTTCTCCTTGGTTGCACGTCTCATCTTGGTTGCTGTACGAAGCTCAGCATTTCAAGGCTCCGGGTGTGGAGAATCCCTAGTTCAGCTTCCTCGCTTGGCGACGTATCCAATAATAATAAAAATTGGAAGCAAAAATTTCCATATTAGGATTAAGATTATTCCTATGTTAAGTCTAGACTCAGAAGGTCAAGGAAGGTGCTACTGTGTCATTGAGATTAAACACAAAAATTTTAGTGTTTAATTCACTCAATGTTGACTCTGATACCAACCTGTCACACCCCGATTTCCACGTGTCACCGGTGGGCCCGGTGGGGAGTATCGTGACGTCATGGTTGGTAACGTAATAGTCAAACAACACAATATTTAATAATGCACAGCGGAAGCAATTGAAAATATAATACAACCGAATTTATCATTGTAATATCAAATGTCACAATATTCGGAAGTTTATCCACAGAAGGATCGAACATAAAATGGAAACAATAGTTCAACAGACTTTAGGCATCTTAAGCTTGCGAGACTTCTATTGATGCTAAGGAGAATATACCCAGCCAATTTCGTATAGTACCTGCATTTAGCCTTTTTGGAAAATACGTCAGTTTACACTGGTAAATACAATTAACTGACTCATTTTGAAAATGGTTTAAGAAAATTGATTTGGATGCACGTGCCATAAAATATCTTTTATAATTTGATTAAAATGCATAGAGGCAAAATTAATCTTTTTAACTTGGGAGAATTATTTAATATTATAATCTTGTGAATGAATTACATGTTACTTGTGCGTTCAGTAGCCCGGATCTTGTCCGGGTTAAAGATCAATAGACACACCACATCATAGAGTTATACACTGACAGGTGTACGCCTACACCCCGTGCTCAGGTCGTGGCCATCTCGTAAGATGATGCCAAGGATATCCGGGACATGGTCATTAACCCCCAAAGGCTTTAAGTAATCAAGACTGTTTAAACGAGCCGATCAAATTAGTCAACTACCCACTCAACTGTGGAGATTTGATGCCCGATCAAGCGGTATGCTATATACCGTAACCCAAGCCCGTATAGGGAAAATAAGTTAAAAGTATTTACCTGAGCAAAGTATAATTCACAATTAGCAAAATGCACGTAGCTTTTACTGGTCCTCCTAATCTGGAACGAAGGTTTTATAATAACCTATTAGAATCCTAACGGGTCTTTAATTAAGCTTAAGCTTAGACCGGCTAGTTCCAAAGATACGGTTCGTACGCACGATTAAGCGAAGACCGGATAGAATGTGATTTAGACCCGACAAGTTTGAAGACTTGTTTAATATGGGTTTATTATTCACATTCTGGATTTTGAGATAAAACCGTTAAGGTTTGACCCGTTTCGGCTAATTTATGTAAACTTGTTACATAAACCGAACCGTACGTGTAATAAGCGTGACGGGTATTCATGAGAGCTATATACAGGTTTCCTAAGTTAATTATGCCTCAAATATGTTGTGACATCAGTAAGATGTCTTTCATTATGCCCGAAACGTGTTTAAACACAAACTAGGCCCCGTGGGGGTAGTTTGGTCATTTAAAAGTTTATAAAAGAGTTTAAGTAACAACCTGAGTTACAGGTCTGATGTAATCAGCAAATATACTCAATTTTCTAAGTTATATCAGTAGGTTAAAGCATATATGTGGAATTTATCATTTTTAACCAAACTATGCCCCGTAGGGGTATTTTGGTAATTTCGCATAAGCCGAAAAGCTCAAAACTGGAGTCTGAGTTTATCAACCTTTGCTTACTGTTAAAATATTATAATTTTCCTCTTATATCAGTAGGTATCAACCCGGGTATGTCCAATATAATTTTGATACATACTTTGCGTTAAAAACGCTTAATAAGGCGATTAAAGGCCATTTCCGGGTTCGATACTTAAATCTGATATTTTTATATTTCCAGAAGGCTTTAAATAATTTATTTATCATGTGTGATCAGTAGCAAAAGGTTTGGAGTCATTTAGATATGTAAAACTCATTTTATGGCCCGTAAGGGCAAAACCGACAATTACCGGATTAAGCCTACGACTATGAGTTATGCTCAGCCTAAAATTAATTAAAAATCTTTAAAAATCCCAAAATAATATATTACATCAGTGGGTAAAATATTTGATATCAAAAAGTATGTTTAAGTAGGCTATACGCTAATTACGCCATTTTATTAACATAAAGCATTCATTTTGCGATAATGAGCATAACTCTTAATCTACAATTCAAATTGATGTCAAACTTTGCATACATGTTTATATATCAGTAATTAAAGTTTCTACTCTTTTACATTTCCAAAAATCACGTTTTAAGGCAATAAGGGCATAATGGTCAACATATGGGCAATTAACGGAAACATGCATATTAATTGGATAACTAATGAACCAAGGTGTATAATCACAGAGGGTTGTACTAACATGTAACCTAGTCCAATTAAAGCTCTGAGGCGTTTCTAAAACATGCCTAAACGGGTCAGAACTGAAAGTCAAAGTGAAAGTCAAACTATGTGACTTTCGGTTCCGAACCGGGTCTAAACAGGAAATTGTCGGGTTGAACATGTTTAGACATGTTCTTACACTTATTACCAAGTTATATTAATGATCAAACAGGTTATAAGTGTTCTGTATTGCTAATCATGCATAAATCGCATTTTAAACTTTCTGTTGACTTTTTAAGTACACGTTTGACCCGACTTTTGACCTGGTTAGAGTGGTAATCACGGGGAACCCTTTTGAGGGTTTATTACCCACATAATTACCAAATTATAACTACTTTCACTTCGACTAATCACTGAGCTAACAATGACTAATCGTTAAGTCAACCGTTAATTACGACGGTTTGACTTTTAAGCTAAAACTAAGCTAAAAATTAATTAAGAAAGGTCAAGCAAACTTACAAGAGTCCTAAGCTTGATTAGGAAGGACTTGGGTCTGCTTTGAAGCTCCAGAAGGCTCCTCAATTGCAGAATGAATGGTATGATCAATTGTTGCAACTCATGGCCTTATATAGTGAATTCAATCACCATAAATCTTTGACACACAAGTCTACCAACTGACCACAACCTTCCAACATGTGTCCCTAGTGTCTAGGGGTCGTTTAGGGGCCAATGGAAAAGAGAAAAATCGTTTATGGGTCGTTTAGAGGGCTGAACAGGCAACCAGAACATTTTTCTGCATCTGGGCGTCCCAGGCGGCCCGCCTACGATTTTGTTAAAGGCCACGCGGGCCGCGTGGACCTTGAATTCAGGTTTTACATTTTCTATTTGTTGCATATTCGACTCTTGGCCCTTCCGAAAGGTCAACTAACCTTTATATTGCAATTTGAACCCTCTAATTTGATACATAAGGGCTTCAAGATATATACTCACTTTGTTTAGTCCTCGGTTAACTTTATTGTCACCCGAAAAGTCCAAACTTTCAACGTTGACGCTTTAACCTCTTGTACACGAATTTGATCATAACTTTCTCATACGATTACGAAACTTTATGAAATTTATATCATGCATTCTAGTGAGCATAATTTACCGTTACAAAGCTTCGGGTTTGTTAAAAGGTCACTCAGAGGTATAAGTTAAACATGTTGACACATTTAACCCCTGTAGTTGTAATCTCTCACTTTTAGTTTCGTATGATCCATGATTTATTCGTTTGAAGGTATGAGCATCATATAGGGTTAATATACTATATATTTATTCACTGTTGACATCTAGAACTCGTATATTAACATACTTTCCATGTTAGTCAACTTTAGTCCTTTCAGAACATTCTTTCACACGTTCAAACATATGACACGTGTCAACACATTATAGGACGTGAATTTTCGAGGTGTTACATCATTCAAACCTCCTTAACCAAATACGAAACGCTCAAATTGAAGCGCTTAAAGAGAAAAAAAACCTTTTAGCTGAGTCCACGTGGGGCATGGAGAAGCAACTCGATCACAAAGGTGACGACATCTATTATTTCATGGAACGTATCTTGGTTCCTTCCTACGGAAACCTTCGAGAGCTTGTGATGAATGAAGCACACAAATCGCATCACTTGATACATCCAGGTTCCGACAAGATGTATCACGACCTCAAGGCCTTGTACTGGTGGCCTAACATGAAAGGGAACATATAGAAGTATGTTAGCAAATGATTGACATGTGCCAGGGTCAAGATCGAATACCAAAAGCTGCCAGGGCTATTGCAACAACCAGAGTTAAAAATGTGGAAATGGCAACAAATTTCCATGGATTTCATCACTGGTTTGTCTAAATCTCAAGGCGGGAACGACACCATTTGGGTGATTGCAGATCGTTTAACCAAATCTACGCACTTCCTCGCAATAAAAAAAACTGACAAGTTTTCAAAACTTGCAAGCATCTACTTGAAACAAGTAGTTGCTAGGCACGGGGTGCCAACCTCTATTATCTCTGATCGCCACCCATGTTTCGCATCCGATTTGTGGCAGGCTATGCATAAATCATTCAACTCACGTCTGGACATGAGCACCGCTTATCACCCACAAACGAATGGTAAAACTGAATGTACCATCCAAACTATTGAAGATATGCTGTGAGCATGTGTCATCGACTTTGGTAACGGCTGGGAACGACACTTACCTCTTGCAGAATTTTCTTATAATAACAATTACGACACTAGCATCCAGGTAGCGCCATTCGAAGCGTTGTATGGACGAAAATGTCGATCACCTTTGTGTTGGGCTGAAGTGGGCGTTAGCCAAATCACTGGCCCAGAACTTGTAATCGACACAACAGAAAAGATTGCCCAAATCAGACAACGAATGGCGACATCTCGCGACCGTCAGAAAAGCTACGTTGATAAGTGTAGGAAACCATTGGAATTCAAAGTTGGAGATCGGGTTTGGCTAAAAGTCTCACCTTGGAAAGGTGTGGTTCGCTTTGGCAAAAAGGGAAATTTAATCCGCGATATGTCGGACCTTTTGAAATCCCCGAGAAAATCGGTACGGTGGCCTATAGAATAAACTTGCCTAAAGAGCTCAGTGCAGTGCACAATGTTTTCACGTGTCGAATCTGAAGACGTGTTTATCAGATGAGACTCTCATTGTTCCTTTTAAGGAACTCACGATCGACAATCAGCTTCGCTTCGTTGAGGAACCGGTAAAGATCATGGATCGAGAGATCAAAACCCTCAAGTGTAGCAAGATAACCATAGTTCGAGTTCGTTGGAACTCACGTCGTGGCCCAGAGTTTACTTGGGAACGGGAATACCAGATGATGCACAAGTATCCCCAGTTGTTTAAGAGCAATACTTCCAGCACTGAAGCTACTACAGAGTTTCGGGATGAAATTCCAAACCAACAAGGGGATGCTGCGACCCACCGCGAAAATGCTTAACTACACTAACCGATTCATTGACTGCGCGCTAAATTTCGAGACGGAATTTCTTTCATATTGGGGATAATGTGACAACCTGGATTTTCCCTTAACGTTCCACTTACGTTGTAATCTTGTGAAATTAATGAACGTGATTAATTATGGTTAATTTGTTTTATGTAAAAATGTGTGATTATATTTGATTGTCTATACATAAATATATAATTGAATGTTATGAGCATAGGTGTGAATATAAGAAATAATAATTATAGGTCTAGTCGCACACTACCACACCATACATATATGAATAGTAGATGTAATTGATGAATACAAAGTATCCTAGTCGCACACCTATGTGTGGGCATGAGAATTATTATGTCATAACATACACAGCTGCACACCCCTTTGCCCATACACACACTCAAATGGTGACCGCACACTTATGTTGTTGGATGGAAAATTATTGTGAATGATTAACCTGCTTAGTCGCACACCTGCATCATCCCGCACACGTAATTAAATCCAGGCCTAAATCCCAAACCCACAGTAAACCCTATATAGGTTGCACACCCACACATGTGTGCGGAATCTTTCAGTGAGTATAAATACATAGGATGACAAACCCTAGGATGTTTATCTCCAATCATTGACGGAAGCAATCATTCCCCTTTCCTTTTCAAGCAAACATTCCCTCTTCAAACATTCTCTCTTCAAACATTCTCTCATATTTTAAACAACATTCTTTCCCTCCTTCTTGGAAGATTTGCAGTAGCTTTAATACCCTTGGGGTTTTCTCTCTTCCACACAAGATCTCTTCTATATCTCGCACACTCTTGTTTCATCATCCCGGGTTAGTGTGATCCTACCATTTTAGATTAATGTTCCTTTATTTGTTAGTCCCTAGTTGATCGTATGAATGGTAGTGCTTATGCTTGTTTAATGATGAACATGAGTGAATGATTACGATAGTGGTTTAGGATTGTTAGAAAACATGTTTAACTTGTTCGGATGAATAAAGGGATGATTTGAAGATGATAATAATAGCTTGGGGTTTAATATGTTCGTGTGAACTTGATAGATCTTGTTGTCATTGATGTTTTGAATGAAAGATGGTTTTAATGGCATTGTTCTGTTTTTATAAAATGCACAAATGAATTCTGCAAGGTTTAAAGATGTTAGGTATAAAGAAGTGTTCTTGATGATGACTGATGAAATAAGAAATCAGGATATATTTGGTGATCGTTGTTATGATGATGTCGTCCGACGACTAAGTATCGTAGTCTACTGAAACATGGTGAATATGATGCTAGAATTCATAAGTATTAGTGTAAAAATATGTGCTTTGATTGATTTAGTCGTATAAACATGAATGTTTACTGATTGGATGAAAGATGTTGCACACTCGTGAAATGTACAACATGACCTGCATAACATACAACCTGGCACGGCAGACCGCACATTGGTAGTGCCACGTGTGCTGCACACTAACGAGTATACAACCTGTGGTGCACAATGTACAAGAATATAGTGCAGGGTCGCACACTTTTGTGACTGCACATTACCGTTGAACAAGTACCCGATGCATATTGAACAATTGTCTGAAGCATGGCCGCACACCATGTGGAGGCCGCACACTAGAGTATGGGCCTCACACTCTCACTTGGGCTGCAAATAAGTTAGGGCTGCACACTGAAACGTAAACATGTTGGACTGCCTAGATGACTGTTCACTTGATAGACCTTTATTATAATTACACATATGGCCCACACGTCTGTTTATGTGATACGTAATAACATGTATGCTAACTGTTAGATACGTGTAGAAATACGTGAATTACTTGCATACAAACCTAATTAATATTGGTAACCATAATAGGACGTGGTTGACTAACCTTAAAACAAGTAAATTATCTACCGAGCAAAACAAAGGTGAGTTCACACACTTTATTAAAAGCATGTATTCCCGGTGGTTTGGAACGGAACGGACACCACTTTCCCTGGTTTGGGATTGCCTAGTATTCCAGGTTTGGAATACTGTTAAATGCTATTTATATTTCATGAGTTAGTGTACTAAACGAAACTCTATCACGAAGTCCCCATTTACTATACCGATTAATTGTCGAGGCCTGGCGAACGAGATATTTGTTGATACCGCTATTAGGTTTCACTAACCATACACCGTGCCTTGGAGGACGAGCGTGAACTATTATGCCATGGCAACCGTCAATGATGATAGACATTGACAAAAGGGGCAACAACGATACAACAGTCGTAAGTGTTCAGTATTATGGTGTTTAGTAGCTTACAGATGGGGTAGCTCCCCATGGCATAATATAAACGAGTAATTTAACAACATGAGTTTTTGGAAATAAAACTGGAGAACCGTGAACTCGCCAACTTTATGTTGACACACTGCAGCATGCTTTGCAGGTACTTAGGAACAACTTGGGAGCTTGCATCGGGGGAGTCTATTGGTTGCGTTGAAGCAATGATGGTTCTAAATTATTATTTATGAACTTAAAACTTGTGTTTGGATTGTTAAACTTAATGTTTCTGCTGTTAACTTTAAACATTGCTTTTGGACTTTTAACTTTGGACTTTAGACACTAATCGTATTAGTAGTGATGTGTTTGCTTTATTACGTTTATTGTTTAATATGATTGGTGGCATTATCTTGGTCAGACACGCGCCTCGCGGTACTACCATGCATATGGAAATTGAGGGTGTGGCAATATATATATAGGGTAAAGATCATTTCAGAACTCTAAATAATTGTAGAATTTACAAAACTACTAATAAACAGTCATTCTACTTATATATTTTTATATTTAACCTTGTTTAAGGGTATTTTTATCATTTATTATGATTTCAAGTGTGTTAACGGTAGTTTCATCATTTTTTCATATGTAATTTTATAATTCCATATACGTAAATTGGTTCCTTTACACATATGTAAATTAGTTCCTTTACACATATGTAACTTAGTTATTACACATAGTTAATTTGGTTTTTCATATGTAATCATAAAAATACATATAATAAATGATAGAAGTATCATTAAATAACGTTAACTAAAAAATATATAAATAAAATAATTACTTATTAGCAGTTCTGAAAGTTCTGTGAATATTTAGAGTCTTGTTCAACCGACAACCCGCCAACATCAACAACTAGCCTGTCATCATCTACGGTAGTGCATTTTCACTTGTTTTTTTTTTTTTTTAATTTTTTTCCTTAAACAACAACCCTTGGGTAACACTTGATAAGAATTAACTAAAAACATAATTTTCTTTAGAGTAGACTGCCAAAATGGACCCTAAGGTTTAGTCACATTTGCCACTTTAGTCCAAAACTCAAATCTTTTGAATCTGAGTCCCTGTGGTTTCAATTTTGTTGTCATTTTCATTTAAAAGCAAAATCTGGTCAGATTTTTCAATTAACATCCAGTTTCTTTTTGTCTTTTTTCTCCCTTTTAATGAATAGCAAAATGGTCAAATTTTTTTAATTTGTTATAATAAAACGTTAAAATACCATTTTGTCCTTCATTAAAAGTAAGGAAAAAGACAAAAAAAAAACTAGATGCTAACTGAAAAATCTGACCAGATTTTGATTTTGGATGAAAATGGCAACAAAATTGAAACCACAAGGACACAGATTCAAAAGATTTGAGTTTTGGACTAAAATGACAAAAGTTACCAAATCTCAGAGACCATTTTAGCAATTTACTCTTTTCCTTAAATATAACAACAATTCCAATTATTTTCTTGAACTTCTTTTTCTATAACGTTTTCTTTTCTACTTTTTTAAAGACAAATTTATTATTCTCGTCAGTGGAACTTGAAATCCATACTTGCAAACTTATCAATCAATCATACCTAGTGAAATTCCATGCATAACAAAAGCTATTTTTAGGGTTTGGGGAGGGTGAGATATAGGCATGCCTTACCTCTATCTTTGAAGATAGAGAGGCTGCTTCCAACAAGACCCCTAACTCTAAAGCAATATTCAGGTATGAAAGTAAAATAAAAATATACATGTAGCTATTTCTCCAAACAAATAAAAATGTATCCGGTACTAAAATGCATAATATAGCACACCAAGTATATCCACACAAACAACTTATACCATGTAAAGACCACCGAATAATAATAGAAAAGCTAAGCTCCTAATACAAGAATTTAAAAAGGCCATACTTGCAAACTTAGGTTTTCCCAAAGGCAAACTTAGGTTTTCCCAAAGGCAAAGCCAATTTATCACCAACCCAATTGGTTCTAATTTGTTTTTCTTAATAATTTAATTCTCTGTAGTTAATTTTCGTACTTAAGTTTGGTAGTTTTTTTTCAAAAAAATAGAGTAAGCAGACGTGTTATAATTATTTTGACAACTTATTGCCGGTGCCATGTCGTGCCCTAAAAACTGACAGATTTCGAACGATCCTGAACGAATTCTCGTTGCGTAATGCGGACGGTCCCGAATCGGTACTACCCGCCCCGCACGCAACAAGGCGCGGTGAATCCCACAAGTTTTCTAGAAATGTGCAACTTTAATTCAAAAAAATTTCTTGGACCTGAAAATATCATGGTAACCAAAATATGAAAAGATAAAATAAAATAAATAGTATATATCTGATTTCGGATTATCGAGTCAATTTGTTTTGAAATTCGTAGATTCGAGTTCCATTTAAAAATCGAATTCGGATATCAGTTTTGTATAAGGACCCAATTCGAATATTGGACACCTCTTATCGAATTCATTAGTCAAATTTTATTCGAATCGAATTACGGGTTTCTCCGGTCCGGTTCGAATAATATACACATCAGAAAAAAATACAAGCTAAAATTACTATTTTGGCCTAGGTATCAGCCGTCTCCAAAAGAGTAAACAACCTTTAAATACGTTTGAAGTTTGAATCATTCTAAAGTTAACATAAACACAAGAGTGTTCAATTGGATAGACGGCTTGTGACCAAATGAGGCTGATATTCATAATACATATCACACCGTTATCATCTTTGATTAAAGGTATAGTCTCTTGGGCTAGTGGTACCAGGTGTTATTCTCATCAAAGTAGTGAGGGTTTAAATCTCAGAAATAAATAGTAGATAGATTTTAGGAGCATATTTTAAAAGGTGTCCTTGCCTTAAAAAAAGGTAAAGACATTTCCAACAATATATTATTATGAGTAGAGAGAGTAGGCATTACCTAGAATAACACCTAACGATATTTTGCTTTCTTTATGATCTCCAGGCCGAGAGTATATACAAGTGAAGTTGTATTTGAATATTACGCCATCAGCATCATATATTGGGTCATGGTTACAGTAATTTCCACTACTTTCACACCTTGCACATTCTTCTGTAACTAAAATCACGTATTGAAGAGTTAGGAAAAAAACCGAATACATATGAAAATTAAGCAAATAAACAATGGATTACATACAAGTGGTTCCGTCGTATATATAAGGGTTTCCCACTTGCAAATCAGAAATATATCCATGAATAGGTGAGCATTTCCAAGACTTCATTGTATTACCATTTCCAAGATCTACCTCAACTTTAGCTGCCCAAGCAGTATCACAAAGTACTCGAGTGAAGTCACTTTGTTGTGGAAGGGTCCAAAGAAGTGATACTGGAACATAAGAGTTGTTATCTTCCGAAAACCTACCTTCAACATATGAATATTCATCCACTAAAAAGGCAGACCCACAACCTCTATCATCTCCATCCTGTCTACTACCGATGTTAATTGTATACGACTTGAGATAATGAGGAATTATGGATTGGCAACAACCGATGCCAAAACAGCTGTTTCTAGTGCTACGACTTTCATTGTGACAGTAAGCCGAACACCCAGTGAGCACTTGACTTCCGCTGTCCATTATCACAGAATTACCACACCCCTCATAAACAAATTTATTGTGTGATTTGGAATATAGAAATGGACTGCTACCCAGATCGATGCTCTTGGTCAGACTGCTATTTGGAACTGGGTTTTGGCAACTAGAGTATTTGGTCATATTAACAGTGACCGTTTGATTTTCCAAGTTTACACCCAAGATTTCTAATTGGTTGAGTGCAGATAGATATGGCTTCAAGGAGTTGCAATCGACCATGTACCATCTGTTGATGGAACAATTGGCACCAATTCCAAAAGGGTATGGAATCCTCACCTTCCCACACATATCATCGCACCCGGGCTTGGCGTATATTGGAACTACTGCTGCTATTGTGGATGCTGTTAATGAAAACAAGATAATTAAACAGTACGCTTCAAATAACTTCATTATTGTGCACAACTAAAAAGTACAACTGTACAAGGGAGGGTTTATGTAACAGTGCAACATACGTTGAACTGTGGAATATTTTGCATAATTAGGCCTAGCTGTATGATCTTAATAAAATAATAATAATCAACTATTTGATCTCTCTAAATATCATCCATATCTATATCTATACTATATAATAAAAGAAAGGATAAATTACACTTTTCGTCTTTATGTTTGTAGCACTACTAGAAAATCTGAAATTTCTTACACCAGTTTTCGTAGGAAATGCGTTACAAAGCAGGCTTTCCCACACATTTGTGACAAATACATGATGTAGGAAAATGCCTCGTAGGAAACATGTTTCCAACGCATTTCCTACGCAATTTCCTACCCATTTCCTACAAAATCGTCGTGTCACAAACTGCTACAGATCTCCTACAACAATTCATAGTTATTTTTAATATATTATTTATGATAAATATTAATTATTATATTTTCGGAATTTTTTTAGCTACACATTTCCGACAAAAAAAAATTAAAAAATTTCATTCAGCATTATTCGTGACAAATTTCTGACAGAAAAATAAAAATAGTTGTTACAAATTTCCGACAAAAGCATTATTCGTGACAAATTTCCGACAGAAATATAAAAATAGTTGTAACAAATTTCCGACAAAAGCATTATTCGTGACAAATTTCCGACAGAAAAATAAAAACAGTTGTTACAAATTTCCTACGAAACTCAGTATATTTTGTGACAAATTTCCGACAGATATAGGGAAATTAAAAATAAAAAAAAATAAAATATAAAAATCTAATTTTTTTGTGTGACACATTTCCTACGAAAAACATAAAAATCATGTATTTGTATGTGACGCATTTCCGACAAACACAAAAAAAAATCAATAATTTTTGACACATTTCCGACAGAAAAATAGTGTTATTTTTGTGACACATTTCCGACAAACTAATCTTTTTAAACAAAAAAAATAATAAAACAAAATTAAAATCCAAATTTTCTTGATAAAATTGCAGAAAAAAAACTATAATAACTTAGAAAACGTATTTTACAACATTCACCTCAAATACAATAACATAAATCTAGAAATTAAACATTACAAAGCAAGTTCTAATATGTTCAAACTACAAAACTAATACATGATACAAGTGCAGCCAGATTTATGGCAGGGTTGTTGCCTTGCCATCATGGATTGTAAAGTCAGCTAGTGCATCAAAGCCTTTGACTGTCTTCACCAATTCCAGATTATCTAATTTATTTGACACATTAAGGCATCAACATTATGTAATAACTAATAAATGCATCAATAGAGCACGAACTTTGGTTAATTGATTCATATCGTGATTTATGATCTAGACGTTTTGTTGTTGGCTCCACCTCTGTTGAACAAAGAGATCTAGTAGCCAAATGAGTATGAAAAACTATTTACGAGCTAAGCGTAAGCTTTAAAAAACAAAGCTCGAATGTAAAGTTACCTCTTCCGGACAAGCCTTTTCAGTTGGTCTTGATTGCTTTCTTTGCGCACCAACCTTTATTGCTTGACCTCAGAATTCATGGGCCCAAGCCTGCAATCAACAAAGATAATTTTAAAGATAAAAAAGAGAAGAGAAGGGACAAAACTGCAACACACTATATATAGATTATGTTTACATTGTGCAACATCCATCACCATTGCGAAAAAACATGAGATACCGTGGCACTAGGGGTGTGAATTTCAGACACGACCCGAAAACAAAACACGAACCTAACACGAAATTTGCGGGTTTAGGTTTAGTCTAGATGGGTTCGGGTCAGTTTCAGGTTGAACCCGCGAACTCGTTTAGGTTAACGGGTCGGGTTCGGGTTCATGTAAAATTTTTGGGTCCGGGTCGGGTTGAACCCGCCAACCCACGAACACGACCCGTTTAGCACCCCTACGTGGTACCAATGTCCTTCCACTTAACAGACTTTCTAACTTCATCACCACCAATATGCCCAAAGTTCTAACTTCAATCGGCCCTTTTTAGGACATTTATATAATTATATTTAATTAAACCATGTAACAAAAACAATGGCTTAATGACTCAAAAGAACATTAAAAACAATTACCAGAATAATAGTAAACTACCACTAGAGTAAACTATAGTGTAGTAGGAACAAATAAAAGAGCGAAGGGACAAAGAAAAGAAGCACTACTCCCTTCTAGAGTACAGAGTACCTATACCCTTCCTACAAGTCTAGGCAAGGCTAAGATTAAGGCAAAGTGATAGCGGCAACAACTCTCAGGAAAGAACAATGAATTTAAACATGCTAGTCGTAGCGTTTTCACCCGTTAACCCGCTTGGTTCTGGGTCAGCAATAACACACAGGTCATGGTAGCAGAGAAACAGTCAAGAGATTGTCAAGTTCAATGCTTGCATAAGAAAGCATTAGACAACAGATGATGCTAAATTAAAAGTCTTTTTCGAGTTTTTTGTAAGTGAGAAAAACAATTCTATTAACATAACCATGAAATATAACAAAAGAGCAGCCTTAACTTATTTTCTTAAACATCGGATAAATGCCATTTTTTTCCCAAAACAATAAACTAATGTATGATATCCATAATGCATAGCCTTCTGATAGCTAACTGCAAAATCTGAAGAAAAAAAAACCCTACTTTCCTAAACCCTACCATACATCTAACCAATAATCCTTCTCCACAAAAAAAAAATAATACAAAATCAGTATTCAGTATTCACAACATAAAAAACTATACACTCTCTTCAAATTAAATCATATAACTAACATAAAATGCACATGAGCAAACGCAAAATTATCACCAAATCCAACCATCTACAAGCCATTGTGCTTAACCACAACCTTATTTCAGAACTCAATTTCATCAAACAACTGATTTCATCACAAAACTTCAATCAAACATACAAAAATGTCATATTAAAAACCCTTAACTCCATCTAGTTCACATTCTTCAGTGAATCATAACAAAAACAAAATTAAATATTGTGTTCAACTAAGAAATAAATTGTTTGTCGGAAATGTGTCACAAGTTGTGACACAATTCTAACGGAACGATTAAATCAGCTAAAAATAAATATTTTGTCACAAATGTGTAGGAAATATAATAATTTTTAATTATTATACTAATTTTACTATTATATATAAATATAGAAGTGTATATCCTTGTATTTATTTTTAATAAAATTAAGTAATATGACTTAGTTGTCGGAAATGTGTCGCAACTTGTGACGCAGTTCCGACGGAATGTTTAATTAAACTAAGAAATAAACTGTTTGTCGGAAATGTGTCACAAGTTGTGACACAATTCTGACGGAACGATTAAATCAGCTAAAAAATAAATATTTTGTCACAAATGTGTAGGAAATATAATAATTTTTAATTATTATACTAATTTTACTATTATATATAAATATAGAAGTGTATATCCTTGTATTTATTTTTAATAAAATTAAGTAATATGACTTAGTTGTCGGAAATGTGTCGCAACTTGTGACGCAGTTCCGACGGAATGTTTAATTAAACTAAGAAATAAACTGTTTGTCAGAAATGTGTCACAAGTTGTGACACAATTCTGACGGAACGATTAAATCAGCTAAAAAATAAATATTTTGTCACAAATGTGTAGGAAATATAATAATTTTTAATTATTATACTAATTTTACTATTATATATAAATATAGAAGTGTATATCCTTGAATTTATTTTTAATAAAATTAAGTAATATGATTTAGTTGTCGGAAATGTGTCGCAACTTGTGACGCAGTTCCGACGGAATGTTTAATTAAACTAAAGAATAAATATTTTGTCACAAACTTGTAGGAAATGATTTAATAATCAACCATTTGTAGATTATTTCTAACAGATCTGTGACGCAACTATCAATTAATTAGGGTTTTTTTTATTTTCTGTCATTGTTGCGTCAAAAATTTGACATAGAATTTTTGAAAAAAAAAATCGTAGGAAATTTGTCACAAATGTGTTTGAATCTGTGACAAAAATAATTGTGTAGGAAATTTCCGTAGGAAATTATGCACTTTTCTAGTAGTGTAGCTAGTTGCAATGGATGACCTTTACCTTTAATAATTACAGCCACAGTCCTTTATTTTGAAAACTCATTACATCTTTCGTCCTTTACCACTAACCAAGTTAAAATTTTGAGTTAGGTCTAGTCACAGGAGGGTATTATGGTCATTTCACACTTTTATTTTAATTTTTTTTAATAAATAAAACCAAAGGTTCATCAGATGTATAATTTCATCCCCCATTAAAATCTCACTCATCCCCATTTAACTTCCTCTCTCTAAGATAGCAGCATAAGCCCACCACCACCTCCACCGCTACCTGATACATCACCACCACCGCCACCTGATACATCACTACCACCACCGCCACCTGATACATCACTACCACCATCATCATCGGAGCTACACCGTCGCCACACACACTCTCTCTCTCTCTCTCTCTATCTCTAAACTCATTATCTCATAACATCACAGCCGCAGATCTAGTGGGATTTTGTCAAACCCTAAACACAAATCTGGTGGATTTCGATTCCTGCAAAGAAACTAAAGTGATTTCAGATGGTAGACTAGAATCGATGGTTCTTGGCTTGGAATTGAAGCTCTCCGGTTGTGAAGACTCACAGATCTGATGGTTCTTGGCCCGGAATTGAAGCTCTCTGGTCCAACCGCACCACCGTTCATAGATCCAGTTTCACCTTGTTGGATTTAGACCGACCAGTGGATTCAGATCCGCCACAGCACGCAACAACTTAAGCAAGATGACATCAGTTCTTTCATCTTTGAACAGGGGTATCCCCCAAATTGAGATTTCTTAAGTGGGTTGTTCTGGATTAGGTGTAAAGGTTGAATCTTTATTGATTATTGCTTCTTGAACCATGAGTTTGAGCTCATTGAGTGAAGTTTTTCCAGATGTGAAAGATCTTTGATTATGTTGCTTTCTTCTTTGAAAGAAACCATGGATTGTGGGATGTTGTTTGGGGGTTTTTCTGGGTTTTAAATAGGGGTGTGCATCGATCTATATACAGAGGGTTTTTCTGGGTTTTAAATAGCTCCGATGATGGTGGTGGTGATGTTACAGGCGGTGGCGGTGGTGGACTTAGGCGGTGGTTGAGTAGATACAAGAGAGATTCAGATGTACAGATATAGATACAAGATCTTTGAGTAGATTAAATAAGTTGTATTATGTATATATGTTATGTTTTAGTTTTATTATTAAATAAAAACATGAAATGACCATAATACCCTCATATGACTAGATTTAACTCAAAATTTTAACCTGGTTAGCACTAAAGGACGAATGGTGTAATGAGTTTTCAAAATAAAGGACTGTGGCTGTAATTATTAAAGGTAAAGGTGAGATTGCAACTAGCTACAAACATAAAGGACGAAAAGTGTAATTTATCCTAAAAGAAACATGTTTTGGGACACTTGTCATTCTCTCATTTAATTGATTAAAATTTAATCCTAAATTCAAATAATAATAATATCAAATATTATTACTATTATTTATCTGTTTAAAAACATATAAAAGCAAATACCCGGCCTGAATATCGTAGAAGAAAAAGAATAAGGCAGTTGAATTGTTTCAAAAGTTTGGGACTTTGTCAGGAATAGTCCCAGTGGTTTTAAGTAAATTTAAAACAGACATAAAACTTCACGAAGACTTATAAGAACAAGTTTGTTAATGTGAGTATTATTATTATTATTATTATTATTATTTATCTGTTTAAAAACACATAAAATCAATCAAATATACGATTATAGATTAACTAATAAGTGGTACACGTATTAGTAATTAAAAATTATATTAAAATAAAATATCTAATTTTCTATTTTCCTAAGGAAAAATTAAAAACAACTTATCTTAAATTAACAATTTTAAATTTGAAGATAATATTTTGTTAGAAAATGAAAGGCTTCTATTTCACATTCAAAGTAGCATAAGATTTAATATTAATTTATTATTTAATTAATATACGATAAGTATAAAAAAGAGACGGGAATACAGAAAATTAGATAGTTCCTATGAATGACACGTCACACATTGGTTTACTTATCTCTTTAGTTTCATAGTTAATCCTAAATTAAAAATTAAAAAATAATCCTGAAATCTCAGTAACAACTTTCCAAATCTTCAAATAATACATTTTATGTTACATCTTTTTTGAAACATTGAGTGTCTTTGTAATTTACATCCTTTCTAACTTTTTATTGATCATTAAATTTAAAAGTAATGTAATACGTGAATACAATAATACGTATTATATAATCTATTTATTTTTTTATTATTTTCAGTGACAGTTTGATTACATGCTTCTCTGATAAATTTTATAATATTATCATACATCATCTTTATATAAATTTATTTATGTCAATTTGGTATATAAATGTCTCGCTCTTTGGTTTGCATTTACAAAAAATATTTATTAAATAGTTTAAATTGTTCAACCCGTGTAACACACGGCGGGTTGAATAAATGTAATATTGTTTACCAAATAATAAAAAAAGTTATATTTTTAAAAACCCCCGTGTATTACATGAGTTGAATAAATATGATTTTATTATTTGGTATATAAAATTCATTTATTCAACCCGTGTAATACACGGGGTTATAACTTAGTAATTTTATAATTAAGTCAAAGATGGATCAAAATATCCATGTGGACCACAGTAGTTCTTTTGACAAGGGAAGTTGCATTCATTAACTGATCGTATCAATGTTTTTTTTTTAAACGTGAACTTCATTAGAAAACACCGAACCTGAAAATCGGGCCGGACAACAACAACCAAAACAATATATTAGATAGGGCCGGTGCACGTGTGTTGAAAACCTATTAAATAGGGCCGGTATTTAAATCAATTATATATGTTTTAAGGGTTGTATTATTTGCACACATTGAAAAATTAAATCGACACCTTCAATACGTATCTTATAGGCCTATACGATGTGTATTAGTCATAGGTTGTCCTTCAAAGCTGACATCTAGGGTTCACATGCAACCCCAATACGGATCGTATAGGCCTATACGATCCGTATTATAGTACGAGGTTGTTTTCTGTCACTCAACAGTGACATAAAGTGATTGACGTCAGCCCTATACGGGTCGTATAGGACTATACGTCCCGTATTGAATTGTAAATTTGCATATGCTTCCCCTATTTAAGTGACGAAGAAGACGAAGGTAATATATCATCTTCGTTTTTTATTTACTTTCGCTAACAACATGTCTTGTTTCAACCACATTTTTTGGCGAGTCGTCCAACACAAACACGAGCACATTTATTCCGGAAAGCAGTGTGGTATAGCGTTTTTTTTATGAAATACTTGGCATACCGTTTGTATTAGGAGGGGTCTGTTGTCCCTAGTTCTCACGATGGGAAAGGAAATGATGATCACGCGGAGGAGGTCGTGCCCGACTTTCGTCCCCATCATAATGAAACGTTGTTGCCAGACCTCAACCTCAACGAGGTAAGTATTTATTTACTTTTTTTTATTCGGCGTTAAACTTACCATTAACTTTTACCCATTGGTTTTTTTAGTTTGTTGTGCCCCGCCAACCGTTGTTGCCAGATCTGAACGATGTAAAAATAAATTTACTTATTATTATGAAGGCTTTTAGATGTGCCATTATGATTTAACCATTGTTTTTTTTTTTTTTTTTTTGTCAGTTAGTCGTTCCTAGCTATGATCATGGTTATGAGTCTCTGTATTATGAACCCGGTTACGGTGCCTCGTACGGACAAGAAGAATATGGCAATAACTTTTTCGTTAGTGGTGTCTTGGGAGTACAACAAGACCTCGTGAGCCTTCTTACGCGCAAGAGTCATTGGGTGACAAGCAACCCGCTTACCCTGAAGTTTCGTACAAACCAATCAGGTACGAATGATATATATTTTTGTTAAATGTTATATTTTTTCTAGAGTAAATTGCAAGTTTTGTCCTTTATGTTTACATCAAATTACAGGCGTTGTCCGTTAGCGCAAAAGTTGACAAGTTTTGTACTTAATGTTCCAATATCGTGCACGTTATGTCCTTTAGGCCAAACCCAGATAAATTTTTTGGTTAAATCTGATTATGTGCCTTGCACATGAGGGCAATCTTGTCATTTCACCATTCCAAAGAATATTTTGTAAAGAAATTTTATGAAGGGGCTATTCTGTATTAAAGTTAAAAATAAAAAAAATTCTATCTTCAAACACAATCAACCATTCTCTTTCTGAAACAAAATCACCAGATACTTACCCCCTCTCTCTCTCTCTCTAAAACAACCACCACAACTCATCTGCCGTTGACACCAGCCACCACCGCACCCACCTAAGACAACCACCTCTCTTTACTATCTCTCTCTCTCTCTCTCTCTCTTCACCTTATGACGCCACCACCACCGTCTTCACCAACACCACCATATGCAACCACCACCATTTCATCTCCTCCCCTGCAACCACGACTGTCTTCACCACCGCCACCGTCGTCGTCACCATCCAACCACCACCTCCTCCACTACAAGCACCAACTCCAACGTCGCCTCCCCCATCGGAACCCTAACCCCAAATAGATAAGACAACACCCCCCCTCTCTCTCTCTCTCTGTTTAACTCTCTCTCCCTCTTTATCCTCTCTCTACAAAACCATTGCTCTCCACACTCTTTCACTATTTTTGTGTCTTTTCAAGATTTTCCACATTCCACAATCTCCGATGCCGTGGACTTGATCTATTGAATCTGCACAAGCGAATCAAAGATATTTGAGATAAAAATGATTGTGTCTTTTCAAGATTTTCTTGAATATATGTGTAATTAAAATTCTGTTTTGATTTGGGTTTTTGATTTATTATATGATTTTTCAAATATATTTTGTTTTGTTTTGTTTTGGGGTTTTGATCTACATTAGTTTATGGGCTGAATCTGGTACTTGTTTTATGGGATTTTAATGCACATGGGATTTTCAGATACAAATATTTTATTTTGGGACAAAAAAGTGCAAATTTGGTCTGATTGTATGAAATCTTGAATTATGCAAAAGGTTTGGTTACATGAGCATCTGTTACTTTGAAATTTTAATTTGTGTAGAAAGTGGTACTAGTGGGATGGACTAGTGGTGGTGGCCAGTGAATAAGGAGAGAGAGAAAGAAAGATGGGGGAGGTCTACGGTGGTGGGAGGTGTACGTGGTGGGTAGATGGTGGTGGTGGGTAAAGGGGTGGCTGCCGGAGGTGGTGGTGGCAAAGAGGGAGAGCAGGGTGGGTTGCCAGAGGGGGTGGTCTCTGGTGGATGGTGGATGATGGTTGAGAGAGAAAAGAGAGAGACGAGGTTTCAACTTTAGATATGTTTTTATTTTTTGATTTTTTTAATTAACATATTTTTTAATTAAATAAATAAAGGGATAAAATCACAAAAATACCCTTAACTGCCTACTAAAATTACAAAAATACCCTGACTTAACCAAAAAAATTAACTAAGTTAGAGCTAAAGGTTAAAACGTGCAAGATTTTGAAACGTTAAGTACAAAACTTGCAAAGTTTTGCGCTAAAGGACACCGCCTGTAAAATGGTGTAAACAAAAAGGACAAAACTTGTAATTTACTCTTTTTTCTATTAAAAATTATTATAAA
>JARYGA010018046.1:0-20821 GCA_030545235.1 Helianthus tuberosus
GAGACCATATACACTATGCCTTACTATTTTAATGCCTAATTACTTCATCCTTCTTGGCGTATATAATAATGGTTAGGACACTTTAGTCCTTTCAGCCCATGTATTGTTGTAGCAATTCCTTTATTACTGGTAATCTTAATAGGATTATAGGTGAAGAGAGTCTTTGTAAGTGCATCTAGTGGTGGTTATTTTTATCTTCTCAAGAGTTCTTAATAAAGGTAAAATTACTCTCATTAGCGTAAGTTTTTAGATGTTTTGTGTCTTAGCACAACTTTTAGTTACAGGTTTCCTAATGCGTCAATAATCTAAGGTAATGCAAGGGGAATTCTTATACTTTCGATGGCGTCCCAACTCAAAGGGTTCCCGTTGTTCATCTTGTCGCACGAGTTACGAGACGGATGATCAAACGAAATTGTGTTCAATATTGGAATTATAGATATATACGAAAGATTCCTAAATAAATCTAAAATTATCATTGACACACCTGTTTGTGATTTATCCCTAATTGTCAATCATTATGGCCTTTGGACTTCCTTATAGATATACATATCTATATAATCATATATTTCACATACTGTAATATACACATCATTCATAAGGTCAATGTATTTAACAGATTCATATTTTCAAAAACAGGTCAGACATCAGGTCATGGTACTATTTAGTGAATTCCATGAACATAACATATACCCCATCTTACCCGGTCTCGCCGGAGAGGTACCCCCATCTTACGCGATAAGCTGGAGAGTCTGCTACACCATACCCAGTCTTGCCGGAGAGGTAATTATCATTGTATTTCCCATACATAGAATCATGATTTTAAAAGTTCATTATTTATTATAGCTTGCATCAAGAAACAAGGAAATTAGTATTCTCATGATGGATCATATTCTAGAACCGAGTAGTACTAATAAAAAAGAAATAACAGTGGCCAAGTATTATCTCTTATTTATCATACTTGCACCGTTCTAGTCATCATCCTTAAGGCATACCAACACCCATCACACTTTATCTATGCTAGTAATTTGCTTCTCTAGAAGCTTATACTAAGGAATTTTTCTTGGTTCAAGTCTAAATACTATCCTAGGTGTTACTAGTAATTATCAATATCATAACTCTTTTGTTTAAGCATATATAGTATTATGGTTGTGGCTTTCTTTTGTTTAGAAAATGTAGTTTTGACAAAAATATCATTGTCTACATTGACACCATGGCTAGGTTCGATGTGATGAGTATGCTTACAGCTAACTCTATTCATGCTTATATAACATTAGATTCCTTCACAAGGAATATTTTATTCAGACAGATGGCATTTCTAAAACATAACACGTTTCATGACTCATCTTTATAATGACTTCATGTTTTTATATGAATCACCAGTGATATTTTCTCTTTTGTTTATCTACAGAAGATATTTGATTATTATATTGTGTACATCATCAAGAAATTCTATTATGTATATGCATATATGTGTATATTTATTATTTAGAAACATAAAATTTTAAATCTCTAGTTAATATTAAAACTTACGTAATATATATATATATATATTACTAAATCATCTTGTAATATTGTTAATAAAAAAATCCAACTATGTAACTGATGGTACCAATCATCAAGCTTATCCCAATTACTTTATTCACCCTTTTATAATAATAACAATAGTAATAGTATATTGAAATAAACTTCTGTTAAATTTATAGAATATAATATTTTGGAATTAAAGGATGGATAAATAAAAGTTTAAAGAAATAAATTAATCAGAATATAAACTTTATGGACTTATGGGAACAATTTCATTTTTAACTAGTGGGTTGAACCATATTGATTTATAAATATTAAAACTTAACTCTTAGTTTATTGTATATTATATTATTTATTCAAAATAGTATTATAGTGAGTAATACAAAGTTTGAGGTTTCTAAAATTGATTCTATATATATTAGGTATTCAGTAATATACATGTACTAGAAATGTGTGTATATATATATCTCAAACAATAACAATAGTAATTTGTTTAAAGATATTATAATATTAAAATTGTAATTTAATGTTTTTAAATAAAGCTATATAAAGGACAAATGTATTAAACACACATTTGAGTCAATTATTTTTATGTGGGGCATCCATTTTAATTCTAGCTTGAAAATGAAACAATAACTAGAACGTTTAGGAAAATTTACGTGACAGGAAAAATAAATAAATAAATAAAATACTAAATTATTGATTTAAGTCGGGTAAGAAAATATATTTTCATTTTGTAATATTTTTACTTCTAAAAAATTAATTATCTAATCACTTTTATATGTGCCGATTATACAAACTATCAGACCCATCTTTTATTTTCTTTTATAATAAAAATAAAAATTATTACTTTTATTAATCATAATATTCTAAATGATAGAAAATAAAAATATGATTATTTATATATGATTATAATAATATATATAATAACCTTTTGAACATATACTTTCTTTAAATTATGTTATAGTTTTAAATATATAAAATTTTACATGTATCCTATGTAAAATAAAATTTAGTTTAAATTATATACGTATAAACATATAATATATATATATATAAACATTATTTAAATATATTATAATGTATATATATTTTAAATAAAATAGAATTGTAATACTTTTAGAATACTTATATATTATCCTATATTATCCTATATTAATAATGAAAGCCAATGAATAGTAATGATAATATTATAATAGTATATGTATAGTTCTTTTAATATTTTTATGGTTTTAATATTATTATAATAATGACTGTTATTATTTTGATTATTATAACTATATTTTTTTTCATTTTATTTATATTAAAGTTGGTTCTTATGGAGCTAATCCTATATTAATAATGAAAGCCAATGAATAGTAATGAACTAATGATAATATTATAAAAGTATATGGATAGTTCTTTTAATATTTTTATGGTTTTAATATTATAATAATAATGACTATTATTATTATGATTATTATAACTATATTTTTTTTTCATTTAATTTATATTAAAGTTGGTTCTTATGGAGCAAACTGGTTATAAATTATAAGGTGTTTTATTTCTATAGGGAAAATTTAGTCAGTTTCGGCTATAACAAAATGTTAATAAATTAGATATATAACTTAAACTATGATATATTTTTAAAACTTATATAAACCTTAATGTTTACAATGTATATTTTGTATATCTATATATGTTTATATTGTTTTACAACGTGAATTTGAATATATATATATATATATATATATATAGGATAAGGATCATTACAGAACACTAATTATTGCGAGAACAAAAAGAACAACTCTAAATCACTAAATTTTGGGATTTATGGTTCATATTTCTTAAATTTTATGTTTCTTACATTCATATGTGTGTTATATATACATAAAAAATCATATATTTTTCCCTACACATAGTCTACATACATGTAGGTAATTTAGCCTACACATAACTTACATGTGTATAGGTTATTTAAAAACAGAAGATTTTTCATATTTTGTTTTAAATTCTAGTGTGAGAAATAATAAATCTTACATTTATAACATTCTCATTTACTTTTTAGGTTTTTAGGATTGAAAAAATGAGTGATTCATTTTGTTCTGCGTGTTCTCGCAATATTTAGTGTTCTGCATAGAACCTTCCCCTATATATATATAATATTTTACATATATTTATGTAAAATTTTAGTTTACATGAAATTCAGATAGTTTTATGTGTATTATTATAGTGATATATTAGTACATATAACAAATTGGGTAGAACCTTATTAGTAGTAAAATAATTGCCCAAACTTTGAATGTTATTTACGGGACTACCATTCTTTATTTGGTCAAGTAATACATTCCTTGTTCTTAAACAAATTCTGTATATATATATATATATATATATATATATATATATATATATATATATATAGGGAGCCGCTAGAATGAGAACCACCACGAGTTATGAGAACCACGAGAACCGCGCCCCGCGAGTGGCCGTCGGCGACGAAATTTTTTTTACACCTAGATCCGTATATTTTAGCAGGGGGTTTAAATTTTCGGTTCAAACGGCGCGCCCGAAGGGGTAGTTTTTTACGCCCAAAGTTTGGTAAAAAAAAAGAAAAATTAAAAAAATTAAAAAAACCCAAACTTTGGGCGTAAAAGACTACCCCTTCGGGCACGCCGTTTGAACCGAAAATTTAAACCCCCCGCTAAAATATACGGATCTAGGTGTAAAACAAATTTCGTCGCCGACGGCCACTCGCGGGGCGCGGTTCTCGTGGTTCTCATAACTCGTGGTGGTTCTCATTCTAGCGATCCCCTATATATATATATATGTATATATATATAGGGGAGGGTTATATAGAAAACCCTATATATATGAAAAACCTTAGAAAACCCAACCTCCCGACATTTTTTTTTTTGAAAAAATTAACACATGTAATATACATGTTTTTAAGAGTTTTGGGCCAAAAAAATCAAAAAAGCGCCGAGGGGATGTTTTAAAAAAAAAAAAAATTTCAGCAAATTCTGTCATTTTTGGCTAACACATGTTAGTCGACCGGACATGGCTGAAATTTGTTTATTTTTTTAAAAAAAATCCCTTCGGCGCTTTTTTGTTTTTTTTTGCCCAAGACACTCTAAAACATGTATATTACATGTGTTATTTTTTTCAAAAAAAAAAAATGTCGGGAAGTGGGGTAAAAATGGGTTCCCATTTGGGTTTTCAGAGTTTTCTAAGAATTTGAGGGTTTTTTATCTATCTTTATCCTATATATATATATATATATATATATATATATATATATATATATATATATATATAATAAGTTAACAATTTGAAGGAGTACATGAAAGTTTCAACTTGGATCTATTCATATATATTGAAAACCTTTTTAATTGGTCTCTTTTTTTATACAAAATGTTATAACATTAACTATATTCGTTTATATAGTTTTTTATCGATATAAAATAATTAATAGTATCTTTGAACATTATATTACTAATATATTAATTCAATTTTTATAATACTTATATATGTTCACAATATATTTTTATATTACTAAAATATATTTTTACATTTTATATTTATTGACTGGGAGGTGGTATATTTATATTATAATAAAATATTAAATGTTTAACCCTGTAGAATCTATGGAATGAATATAGGGCTATGTTTTATAATATATAAACTTGCGCTAATATAAATATATGCTAAAAACTACAGACCATAAAGTGTAAGTCTAAATAGAGAAGTGTCTACCTAGTTAAAATATAACGCACGAGTTATATTTTACTAGAAATATAATACATCTGCCTAGGTAGCCTATGGTGCATTTAATCATATTGGTCACTCATACTGTGAACTCAAAACATAAAAATCATAATATGAATATTAAGATTTATCTACACAGAATAACACATAAATTATTACATTAATTTCCTAACATAACGTTTAAGTTTAGGTAATAAAAGAACACCTAAATGGCTTAAACCAGTGGCTCTGATACCACCTTCTGTCATAACCCCGACCCCACCCTGGGAGAGGGGGCCGTGAACCAGTCAAGTGGTACCGGTGTTTATTAAATATGCAGCGGAAATTTTTTTCATCAGGATCGTAGTTAGGAAATAATTTTAGAATTTGTAAAACACCAAATTCTTAATATTTAATAAATGGGCTAAAACCCGTATTTCATTTAAATGTTTTATTTAGGGATAAACCCTTATTAATAAAACTTAAATTTATTCTTTTATTCAGGTATTTATAGCCACTTTCTTTAAGCCTTCAGTGCTCCATAGCAGACTTCTATTTCTTTCACAGTGGGATTCCTGAAACGCGTTTAAAAATATTTTATCAGCAAGAATGTAACACCCCGAAAACGGGATTGGCAATTGAAACACGTTAATAATAATGAACAGGTAAAATACTGCTAGTGGTAAAATTAACCCGGTGAATATTAGGATTTAAACAAATAATCCTAATATTAATTAAAAAGGAGAATAAATACTGTGAGAAAAGTAAGTTTATAAGAAGCCCGAGTTAACGGGACTTATAATAAAACGGGTTATAACTCCCGGAACCCACTAAATAACTAGGAATATCAACCTAGTTAGTTAAGTGTTTTAAAATAATGAAGGAACTTGATGTAGTAACCTTTATAAATCTTGGTAAAGTTGAGGGACCAAAATGGTTAAAATGAGAAATGGGTTTTTATTAATTAAAACTAAAAACACCAAAACACACACCTTTGTGTGTGTTCTGGTCGCACAAAACACAGGAGCCAAGAAGGGCTCTCAGGCTCAAACCCTAATCAACATAAATTCATCAAATTGAAGGGGCAAATCAAGTCCAAATCGAAATCCAAGCATAGATTAGTGATCACCGCAGTAAAGGGATCATAAGGTATGTAATATTTCATGGTTTGATTCCATCTTGAATTCTAGATGAACTCATGAGATTCGAAATTTGAGCTTGCATGATTGTTGTTTGGATGGGATTGTAATGAAATCATGTCTAGGAGTAAACCCTAGTCATTAGTTTGTTGAATTTGTGCCTAAACAATGAAATTCATGATCATCCATTATGTGTGTTTAATGGGTTTTGTAGAAACATGATGAACACTAGAGTCATGATTGTCAAACTAGTGTTATTGAAGCTAAATGAAATAAATCCAGAAACGTGAATGTGAAATTTAGTATATGAACTTGTGTAAATGTTAAAATTCGGCGAAATAACTAATCATGAGACTTGGTTGTTGGATTAGTAAAAATAATGCCCTTTAGGTGTTTGTAGAAATGCCTAAAAGAGGGCTAAATATTGAAACTTCTGAACAAAAACACATATTAAAATGATGAGATAAATTATGCGTTAAAACTTATAAAAAGGGTTCTAAAACGGTTGTGAATTGAACTATTTAGGCAAGGAATCCGGATCGTCAAGTGGACAAGCCAGTGGAGATACGCGTTTGAAATGGGCGCTTTAAAGGTACGTAACTTTCAGTTTTGTTACGATATGCATAAACAATGGGATTAGAAATATTAACGAGATTGTAGTGTAAAATGCGAGTTTGGTAGGTCAATGAAGTGATGTAACTCACTCGACAACCAAACGGGTCAAAATAGTTAATTAGATATGTTTGATAATAATATTGTTAAATTAGTTATGCTTGGAATGTAAATAAAGTGATGTAATTCACTAGAAACCAAAGTTGATGAATTATGCAAGTATGTAACCGTGACCCCGTTACATTATGTTATTTGAATAGTTATGGATACTTGAAATTGTGTTTATTAGAAATGGTAGCGTTAGTTAAAGTGACGTAGATCACTATTAGTTAAACGAGTCAAAAAAACTTGAATAGAAAATGTTTGGTAGTCATTAGAAATGGAGGATTCCATAAATGAGCCAATGGGTCGAATAAGTGGTTAGTAAGTAGTAAAAAATGTGTTTTGAATAGAATTTGGCGATGATAGATCACAAGAGCATGAAACCATGGATTTGGTAATGAAACGCCGGTGATCGTAAGCCCCGGATGTTGGGTAAATAAGCCTTGAGGTTATAATAATAATAGAAGTGCAAATAGTGCAAAAGCTAAACGGGTCAAATAAATACATAAGGCATTTATAGACTTTCATCCCGTACACCCAATTTTTGATATAATAATCTTGATAGATGCATTGGTAATTTAATTACGGACGCGTAGGAAAAAGAATCACCTAAAACGGACTTACGGATCCAAAGTTATGGTGGTTTTAAGTTTAGACTTGATGAAAGGTTGAGCTGGGAAAGTGCAGCAACAAATAAACAACTTGCTGTCAAAAAAGGGGCTAGGTGTAGCGTCTAGCCCCCCTGATTCCGAAAATTGTTTAATTTTTGTTTGTTTGACCCATATAACTTGTTTAAACTTGTTATTTAACTATCAAAGCTAACTTTTAAGTTGGTTTTGATCATAGGTGATAGCCAAGAGTGCCCGGATGAAGATCAAGCTCAACGAAGAACCGAACACACGAGATTAAAGCTTCCGCACGACGTTACGTCGTAACTTTTAAACGACGAACTCAATTACATTATGTTGTAATATTTTTTAAATTGTAAAATTTTTAGTAAACTCGTATTTTCATACGTATGTGTAATCGTATAAACATGTAATTATACGAAACTTATATAAAATATTGTATAAATCAAGCAAGGGTGTTACAAGTTGGTAATCAGAACTCAAGGTTGATAACAAAGTGTGTTCGGTTCAAGCTTGATCAAACATCCGGTAAGAATTAGTTACCTTAGTAGATTTTATTAAATGTTAGAAAAAGAAAGGTGAATGGACGTGCACGGGAAGAGCGTGTTAACACACTCAAACCCGGAAAGTGCACCAAACACGAATGGTCTAAGCAAGTTACAAACTTGGCTAAATCAAAATGATAATGAAACAAAATGTTTGACAATTGATATAAACATTTCAGATTCGAGATGTCTAGTGTTGGTAAAAGATGATTCGGTAGTATGAATCCTAATCATAGATTGATTGTAAATTAAGTACTTGTAAAGTAAGTATCTTTGAATGTCTCGTATAACAATACGGGCAACATTGAATAGCAAGATTAGTAATAAATTGGAAATGTTCGAATGATATGATGATCGCATCTGAAGATGGCGGGGAATAAATAATCTAAAGAGCGGAAGGTTCGGAAGCATGACAAAGAACATGCTAGCAAAGAACCTAAATCAAGTGATGACTTGAGACAACGGAGTACATCAGGGCGAGTATCAATCAGGTACATGTTCTAAATTACGATAAGACAAGTAGAATGCAACAATTCACACAATGAACAATAGTTGCATATGGGCATATATGATTAGCGAAATGAATGAATTATGTAAAAGAAAATATATATATATATATATATATATGTATGTATATATATATATATAAATAAATAATGGCGAGTATGTGAAACCGGGGTAAAAGTAATCTTGATAAATACTGCAATGGGAAGGAGTGTGCGTACACTCGAACTCGAGAATGCAATAAAAGATAAGTGTCGTAATGGGAAGGAGTGCGCGTACACTCAAACCCGAGAATGAAATAAAAGATAAGTGTCGTAATGGGAAGGAGTGCGCATACACTCGAACCCGGGAAACTTAATAAAGTAAATAAATGATGTATTAGGAAGGAATGTAATTACACCCGAACCTAGAAATTTGCAATAGTAATAGATGACAAGGACAAGGTTATAGACTTGGCCAAACCAAATAAAACATGTAGAAATATCGTTTATATCAATAAACGATGTGGATAAATTCCATACAACGATATGGAATAATAAAATGATATGAATTGATTTTGTTATTGTTACAATGGACTAAAGTCAAAAATGAGAAATTAAGACTCAGATAGAAAATATCCTCGAGAAAGAAGCTAAATGGATGATACGCATTATCCGCTACTATGAATAACGAAGTACCAATAAATGCGGATTTAGAAACTTGGGTATGAATAACCACCCAAGTAAGAAATTATTAATCAAATCCTTACGAGGAAGAACAATGATCACAATGATGGGTGTAATTGTATAAAAGATTAGTGAAATAGACAAATTAAAAGTGTTGGAATGAAAACAGGTAAAACCCCAAAAGCCGTATAACAATAACGGTGGTTTTATCAAATAAGGCTTAAGAAATGGACCTTCAGGACATTAATAAAAGAGACGGACCTAAGGGTTGTTAACAAAAGAAAGACGGGTGTTCGGATCAAATAAGTAAAATGTTTTATAATAAAGGAAAACACAAACCAGTGAAACTGGAGAGTAGAAAAAAAATTAAGATAGAAAACCCGGGTAATGGGATGTAAAAAAAATAAAATACTTAATAAAATAAATAAATAAAAATAATAATAAGTATGAACAGAATAACGGTAAGCGAAAAACAAACCGACGTGTAAATGACGGAAGAAGTCATAGAGTCGGAAGAATAGTTCAAACGAAAACAAATGTAGCCTTGGACTACGGTCAAGGTCAATAAAATTCAAAAGCGAAAGTGAATGATTCCAAACATAACAAGGGGTGCCTTGACGCCATATATGTGGATATACATTTTAATCATGACGTGAGTAAAAGATGAATCTACGGGATCATAATAACCTTCGGGATTACAAGCAAATGTTAAGGTCTACGAGACCAAAAAGACCTATGGGTCACAAATAAAAAGAAACGAACTATTGGGGTCTCACCTTAAAAATGTGAAAATCTAAAGAAATAACCTACGAGGCTAAGCAAAAGAACCGACAGGTCACTTGGGGTAAAGCATGGGGATTGGTTACGATTCCCCGCGTAATATAATAGCGGAAAAAGAATAAATTCTTGTCGTCAATTCCTGGTATGAGTAATTGATATAAGTTAAAGAGAAAAACGACTAAAATTCGTTTTTAGTGAGAAACAACATTTTTAACAATTATGAATATTATGAGAGAAAATGGAAAATAGCTAATAATAAAGGATATAGGTCTTCACACCGAGAGGTGTAAGACGATACGTTAGAAAGCAGATTTTTGATAATGAAAAGTTTACAAAAACTTAAATATGACGCGACGCGATGCGATCATAGTCACAAGAGTGATATAGAATATAAGCATGTCGTAGCATGAGTTGTGCGATAATAGATCATAAACTCACGTAAGGCCGAGTATGGCAATATGGTATACTGAGTGACGGGGTATGAAGTGACGGTGACTAATCAGTCTAGCCGGTAGAAAACCATTCAAAATCGGAATAGTATTGTGACTTATACAAAGCACTTGTCAATACAAGATTAGCGTGGAGTAAACATGTGGACGGACTAATATGCCCGAGTGGTTAAATGGAAACTAGGTCAAATCGACGACAAAGATAAAAAAATATAAGGTGCAAGCTAAGGTCCATGAGGACTTATACATAAAAGACACCCATGTCAATACGAATGATAACTCTTTACCGAAAAGAAAGAATGTCATGAAAATGAAACTAGGTTCGTTGGTCTAACCAATGACTATGTAAAGAAGGTTTCGGGGACGAAACCTTTTTAAGGGGGGTAGACTTGTAATACCCTGAAAACGGGATTGGTAATTGAAACACGTTAATAATAATGAACAGGTAAAATACTGCTAGTGGTAAAATTAACCCGGTGAATATTAGGATTTAAACAAATAATCCTAATATTAATTAAAACGGAGAATAAATACTGTGAGAAAAGTAAGTTTATAAGAAGCCCGAGTTAACGGGACTTATAATAAAACGGGTTATAACTCCCGGAACCCACTAAATAACTAGGAATATCAACCTAGTTAGTTAAGTGTTTTAAAATAATGAAGGAACTTGATGTAGTAACCTTTATAAATCTGGGTAAAGTTGAGGGACCAAAATGGTTAAAATGAGAAATGGGTTTTTATTAATTAAAACTAAAAACACCAAAACACACTCCTTTGTGTGTGTTCTGGTCGCACAAAACACAGGAGCCAAGAAGGGCTCTCAAGCTCAAACCCTAATCAACATAAATTCATCAAATTGAAGGGGCAAATCAAGTCCAAATCGAAATCCAAGCATAGATTAGTGATCACCGCAGTAAAGGGATCATAAGGTATGTAATATTTCATGGTTTGATTCCATCTTGAATTCTAGATGAACTCATGAGATTCGAAATTTGAGCTTGCATGATTGTTGTTTGGATGGGATTGTAATGAAATCATGTTTAGGAGTAAACCCTAGTCATTAGTTTGTTGAATTTGTGCCTAAACAATGAAATTCATGATCATCCATTATGTGTGTTTAATGGGTTTTGTAGAAACATGATGAACACTAGAATCATGATTGTCAAACTAGTGTTATTGAAGCTAAATGAAATAAATCCAGAAACGTGAATGTGAAATTTAGTATATGAACTTGTGTAAATGTTAAAATTCGGCGAAATAACTAATCATGAGACTTGGTTGTTGGATTAGTAAAAATAATGCCCTTTAGGTGTTTGTAGAAATGCCTAAAAGAGGGCTAAATATTGAAACTTCTGAACAAAAACACATATTAAAATGATGAGATAAATTATGCGTTAAAACTTATAAAAAGGGTTCTAAAACGGTTGTGAATTGAACTATTTAGGCAAGGAATCCAGATCGTCAAGTGGACAAGCCAGTGGAGATACGCGTTTGAAATGGGCGCTTTAAAGGTACGTAACTTTCAGTTTCGTTACGATATGCATAAACAATGGGATTAGAAATATTAACGAGATTGTAGTGTAAAATGCGAGTTTGGTAGGTCAATGAAGTGATGTAACTCACTCGACAACCAAACGGGTCAAAATAGTTAATTAGATATGTTTGATAATAATATTGTTAAATTAGTTAAAGTGACGTAGATCACTATTAGTTAAGCGAGTCAAAAAAACTTGAATAGAAAATGTTTGGTAGTCATTAGAAATGGAGGATTCCATAAATGAGCCAATGGGTCGAATAATTGGTTAGTAAGTAGTAAAAAATGTGTTTTGAATAGCATTTGGCGATGATAGATCACAAGAGCGTGAAACCATGGATTTGGTAATGAAACACCGGTGATCGTAAGCCCCGGATGTTGGGTAAATAAGCCTTGAGGTTATAATAATAATAATAGAAGTGCAAATAGTGCAAAAGCTAAACGGGTCAAATAAATACATAAGGCATTTATATACTTTCAGCCCGTACACCCTATTTTTGATATAATAATCTTGATAGATGCGTTGGTAATTTAATTACGGACGCGTAGGAAAAAGAATATCCTAAAACGGACTTACGGATCAAAAGTTATGGTGGTTTTAAGTTTGGACTTGATAAAAGGTTGAGCTGGGAAAGTGCAGCAACAAATAAACAACTTGCTGTCAAAAAAGGGGCTAGGTGTAGCGTCTAGCCCCTAGGCGTAGCGTCTAGCCCCCTGATTTCGAAAATTGTTTAATTTTTGTTTGTTTGACTCATATAACTTGTTTAAACTTGTTATTTAACTATCAAAGCTAACTTTTAAGTTGGTTTTGATCATAGGTGATAGCCAAGAGTGCCCGGATGAAGATCAAGCTCAACGAAGAACCGAACACACGAGATTAAAGCTTCGGCACGACGTTATGTCGTAACTTTTAAACGACAAACTCAATTACATTATGTTGTACTATTTTTTTTAAATTGTAAAAGTTTTAGTAAACTCGTATTTTCATACGTATGTGTAATCGTATAAACATGTAATTATACGAAACTTATATAAAATATTGTATAAATCAAGCAAGGGTGTTACAAAGAATTACTGGTGAGTTAATTCTATTTTATAAAAAGACACATTGTTATAACTTTACAACATCAAGAGTTTTTGCATTTGTTTATATCTAACAATTTCTCAAACAGTATTGCTACTGGGGCACAATTCCCCCGTGCTTGTGGTCATGCTACTATTGGCTAACTCTTTGTCAATAGTAACGGGTGTCAAGTAATGTATACAAAACCCTACATACTGATAGTAATTGCTGAATATAAAAACTTAATCACTGTAATTATAACTTGATAAACATTTAGGGTTTTGTAAAGCATTTTAAATAGAATGGCTCACAATAATGTGAGGAAAAGGAGAATGACTCACTTCGTAAGTGTAGGGTTTAACTAAAAGCCTCCTGGTATAATATTGGGTATAACTCATGAGCTCTTAATAAAATTTATAATGCACTCGTGTTATGTATAATAACTCAATTCAACTTTACCAATACATCACGAGATCAGAACCCCAACGTAGTTTACAAAGCATAGCCTTAATCAGGTAGCGCCTTGACATCCGTTGCTGGGCTCAAGATCGATCAGACAGGGTATCGAATCAGTGATCAGGGGTTAAAACACTTAAAACGGGGCAGAGCTTTGTAGGATTTAGGGGTGAATTACTAAAGAAAATGGGGTTATATAAAAGCAGAGAGAGAGAGAGAGAGAGCGAGACAGATAAAGAAAAGAAAATAGGAGTTTGAAATGTTATGTGTGTGCTCCTATTTATACTACCTATGAACTTGGAGCTCAAGTTCTATCATTAATACACATGACACGTACACCATTTTCATTCAATTTGTAGTTTTAGATTTTTAATATTATTTTATTACTATAATTAATTCAGCTGCTCACTCATTTATCGCTTATAACTTCTAAAATATGAAGTTTTATAAAACAGTGAATATGTCATTAGAACGAGAATATTTTTATCTACATTTTGACCTAAGTTTCATTAAAAACAGAGTAAGGTTTATTATAAAGTATTTTTTATTATTAAAATTTTTAAACGGTTCATATGTTCGTCTAGATACCTCATAATTCTAACAGTCAACTTACCCGTAATCTACCAGCTTAATAATATAAGTTTTTATATACTTTATTTTAAATTGTATAAATAAAATATTTGGAAATGTTACATATGGTATTACACTCGTTTTGTTATCTAAATCACTACTAATCACATGAACACATAATCATCAACTTGGTCATCAACTTGTACACACGTATTAAAGTACACAAAGAATCCAATCAAGGACTTCAATTTAGTACTTTAGACATCCCACAAGAATCTAACTATGAGGATAGATAGATACTATAAGGATCCGGTTTGGTCACAGTGAATCATAACATACGCATTAAATTACATAAAGCACCCAAACAAGGACTTCAATTTAGCACTTTAAACATCTCACAAGAATCTAACTATGAAGATAGATAGATCCTATTAAGGATTTGGTTTGGTCTCGGTGAATCATAACATACGCATTAAAGTACACAAAGAATCCAATCAAGGACTTCAATTTAGCACTTTAAACATCCCACAAGAATCAATCTATGAAGATAGATAGATGATATAGGGATTTGGTTTGGTCACATTAAATCATTGAATCACAAAATCCTAAAACCTAATGGTGATTCAGATAACGCCACGAAGGGTAATACAATAAGTACACTTATATATAGGAAGTACCAGTGGCATATCCACCATGTTCTTATTGTATTACTCTAGTTTCGTTATCTAAACCACCAAAAATGTCTACACATAAACAATAACCATCGGTGTGTAAAGCACTTTTTAGACATCTCATTATGAAGATTGAAAGATTTAAGACCATAATTTAAATATCCTACAAGAATCTAACTATGAAGATAGATAGATCCTATAAGGATTTGGTTCGTGTTCTCATTCGTTTTGTCTTGCATAATAGGAATAATACACAAAAAGCACTTAGTAAACACATATAGGCCATACATTTGAGAAAAAAATAATTACACATATGAATCACCCAAAACATTTGAAAAACGTAAAAGAGGGGACTATGTACTCACTTGGGATTGCGTTTAGGTCTTGTTCGAGTGATTAAACAAAGCTCAAAGGATCTAGAGTTCAACCGTTGAAGTGGTTCCTAGTGTATCAGATAATTACATGTTAGCGTGTCGAAACTTAAAAACGGGAGTTCGAATAGAATGAAGTCTTATAAACCAAATGAGTGTTGGAACTCATATGATATGGTTTAATAAACTTAACATTCTGATTTGGAGAGGATCCTAAGTGCTTTTGACCCGTTATGACTCGTTAAAGTAGTTTACGCTACTTTAACGAGTCATTTACATAAATATAGGCTCGGATGGCCAAAGATGTCTTATGATAAGTCTTATGTGTTAAAACATGTTTAAAAATGTTGTAACATCAGTTTATATGTCAAAAATTTGGTTACATATGCTTAAAATGGATTTATGCTAAAAAAGGGCATTTTGGTTATTTTTAAGAATATAGAAACGACTTATCATATAACTATCCAAACGACGTGACCATAAGGTATAACCTCAGTAGGTTATTCCCTATACAACTATGGTCACTAATATGTGTAGGATCGTTTTCGGACCCGAAATGAGTCGATCAGAGGCGTTCTACTCAAAATGACAGGCGGAAACAGACATAATGAGTTGAATTCAGCAAGAATATCACTTAAACTGTCTTGTATATTGATTCTGATACGATTACAGTTCTAAAGACACTTCGACAGAGCTTCGCCGTCGGAAACAATCAATCTAATTCCGCTTCAAATGACATCTAACACCAGGTATTTATAGACCATGTGATTCCGCTTGAAACAGCTCCAAGCGAAATCTGATTTCGCTTAAAACGTCTCAAGCGAAATCAACATGATATTTCGAGCGGAATTAACTTCCTGATTCCGTTTGAAATGACCTAGTGTCATTTCAAGCGGAATTACCTCTAAGAACACTTTCTTGATTTTCGTGCCCTGATCTATCTAGTTTAGTACAAGACTCGATACAAGACGAAGTCGACAGACGCATGCACCAACAGACTCCCCCTCGAATGTTGACGAGTCTTAAGTGTCGAGTCTTCGCATCTTCACTCTTTATCAGCCTTCGGGCTTCTCTTTTTGAAGTATCTGACGCTGTAAGTATCCTCAAATCTTCTCTCTTCTCTTTTTATCAGTAGCAACACACTCCTTCCTTTAGGTGTCTTCAGACTCCCCCTTTCGATATGCTGGGATCGCAGCCTGGCTTGTTAAAATCATAAAGTCCTCAGGTATCAGAACCTGGCTTACTATCACACAGAATCAATATGCTGGGATCTCTACCCAACAGTAAATTTTTACAAATTTAACATTTGACAAATTTATATATACAGACTCCCTCTCAAATTTAACCAGAAAGATTTATCAATGCTAGAAACTTCAGATGACCACTTGTATATTCAAAAACTTTTTCTCATTTAAACACAATCTCCTCCTCACCACATGCTCATCATGTTTAACACTTGGAATTTTGAAAATCAGCTCTTCAACATCAGTTGTCGAAAATCATTTTGCATTTTTCAAAATTTAAGCTAAAACACACTGAAAATCTTTTTGGATTTTTGAATAAAATGAAATGAAATGCAGTAAAGAAATATTTACATACAATATTTTTGTGAGTTTGTGTAAGAGGATCATATCAGTTTTTGACAAGTCACAAGTACCGTTGAGCTTAGTTACACATTAAGAATTAAACAATTCACTTAGATTGCCGATATACTGATCCACTTAAATTTTCACACAAAATTTCAACTGATTCAGGATACGAATTAGGTGTTTTAAGAACTTAAACTCATTCATGTGTCCCACCTCTTGAATATACTCCCGTATCCAGATCCCAATATTCAGTCTTACAGGTGAGTATACCACAGATGATATCTGTAAGGGAATAAATTACGAAGAACCGTGAGAGCTCAGGTCAGAACTTCCGTTCAGCAGAGAGATGACGGCTCGACTTTTAGTGTGTCCCCTTTAGAGGATCGTTTTTACAACAGCAATGATTATCAATTTTATTGTTTCATCATTTTTGCTGAGGGCAGCGCTATATTTCAAGCAAGCAGAAAGTATTCTCCGAAGACTAGGCCATTGCTTCCGCAAAATCAGAAGTCCCGGGATAATACCCCAGATATCACTGAGCATAAAGACCTAGTATCTCAGAAAGAGGGACCTTTCAAACGAGATTTCAGGGGTTACCTATATATCCAAGTAGTGTTCCCCACGAAATAAGCAAGTTTGAATTTAAGTTTATATCCCGAAAAAGCTTACTAAATGTGTAAAAACCTATCGGCATATCATCAGTGAGACCGTTTAACGCTATTTAAACGTTACATTTCTTTAGCATACTGTAACTATCTACTGATGTACTATCATTTCCTCTTTTTAGACACTAAAACTCATTTTTGTATTTTATCATGTTTTTGGCTTTTTCAAATTTTCAAATTTTTTGGATTTTCTGAAATTCTTACTCCCCCTAAAATGCAAACACATTTAAGAAACTTTGAAAACAAACTGTATAACCAGTTTGTCACTCTACTTGTACAGTTTAAAAATTGACAACATGATGTCGAATCACTTCAATTCGCCATCCACTTGGCATAAACAATCAGAACTCCCCCTCACAACAAACTATTTTCCCATTGTGATTTCAAAACACTTAAGTTTGTTTTAATCAAATGGTTTTTCCGGAAAATAAGTTTTGTTGATTGATTTTATCATTTGTAGGTTAGGGATTCATCACTTTGTTTTCTCAAAATACCACTTGTAAGAAAGATCCAATCAAATTCAATCTAATGACCTTGATTAATCTACTTGTATCACAAACTCCTTTTTCAACCACATGGCTTACCAACCAATACCACATGTAGGTTGAATTCTCAAGATGCCGATACCTACTCCTCACTTACCAACCTGGGAGTTCCGGCAAGTCATACTTGTGACCAAATTTTTCAATTTTTCAACAAACAATATAAGAAAGATGCCGATTCCTGCTCCGCGATTACCAACTTGGGAGCTCCGGCAAGTCCAGGATTTTTACTCATGAAAAACTGCCATCCAAGCCTGACTGAACTTGGATGTTACCTTCTCAACTTCACCTGGGGTTGGGCTGTAAGTTGCCTTCTTTGTAGCATAAAAATCTTTTACCCCTTTGGCCTTTCCTTCGACCATTTTCCCAAAAATCTTTTTAACATTCCCATTAAATGTTTTCTCGACATCAAATTCTTTCTTCTCAGAATAGAATTGATTCGAGATCTCAACCTTTCTAACTTTTGATTTAAAATTCTCATACCTCAATGGTGGAAAATGAACATCATCCATTGGAGGTACTGAGTTTTCATCTTTTAATTCAACTTGTGGCTCGTCCGACTTTGTGAAATCAGATTCATCGCCAGATTTCACAGTAAACTTTTTTACATCTTCATGAAACTTTTTAACAACCCACATTTGCTTGTCATGTTCAGCTCTCTTTTTGTAAAAATGAGTCTTTGAACACTCACCAACTTCATATGTTGAATTTTCAAAAATTTTAAATTTTTCCGTTGGTGGCTCACTTTTCTCAACAACTTTTCTTTGAGTTTTTTAGAGACTTTCTGTTTTGTTTTTGTTGCTTGAGAACAATTCCATGCAATGTGACCAGCTTTATTGCATTTATAACAGGTTCTTGTCTCCTTTCTTTGATTAGTTCCATTCTTCACTTTCTCTTGCTTCTTGGCAAGGAATTCTCTATTCGATTGCTTCCAGAATGAACTTTTTTATTCCTCTTCACAGCTTGTTCCTGGAACAAATTTTGTATTTGTTTTAGAAGTTTTTTCATGTTTATAATTTTCAGGTGGAATAAAACCTAAACCTTTCTTTTTGAAATTACCGTTATGGTTCGGTTTCTTTTGAAAACCAGAACCGTAACCTTTTTTCTTGTTTAAACGTTGTTGAACTCTTGAAGTGTATTTTTTAGGTTTTTCAGTAAGATTTACATCTTTTATTTCAGAAATATTGATTTCTGTTAGTTTGAAAACCTTTTTGATCTTTTCAACTTGAACACTTCTTATTGGAAATTCCTCATCAGAATATAATTTGTCTGAATCAATCAATGTATATGCCACTTTGATTGCTTCGTCATTCAAATTAGATTTTGATAACAGGAATTCTTTATTGTAAACCCGTTTAGCCGACTATTTTGAATTGTTGACCGACGAACTCGAACTTTTGACGGACGAACTTGAACACCCAGACTCAGAATTTGACTCCGACTTTAACTCTGACTCCTCATCTGTATCCAACACCTGATCGACCACCTTTTTTATTAACTCGGACTCATGATCAGTGTCAGACGATGTAAAAACGACGTCAATGTTTTCTGGTAATTCATCAGTTATATCGGACTTTAACTTTATATTGACTGCGATTTCGACTTGCCCCTCATTCGGTTTTCTAGGAGAATACCCTTCCCAAATCGGAGGCGGACATTTGTTATAACTAGCACTCTGTTTCTTACCAGTATCTTTCTTCTTTGGCTTCTTATCTTTTTGAAATGCTTCAAAACCTGCAACAGTTGGATAAATTCGATCAATGAGATAATCGGAACTAGAATAACTCTGTAATAAACGTCTAATTCTCTCATTCTCAATCTTTTCATTTTCCAATTCCCGCTGCAACTTTGCACATTCCTCAATGTAATGATTAATCGCCTTCTGCTTTGTCATCATCACAGCATTCATCATGGTTAATGCATCTTCTCTTTCAGAATTAGTCTTTTGTAAACCAGTGACTGTTCTGTTTAGCACATCATATGACTCTTTCACATAATTGAGATTGAACAGTAATTGTTCTTTCATCTTTTCTTGCTCAATCAATTTCTCATCTTTTGCTGCACATTCCTTGCAAGATTCTAAACACTTTAAGCAAGGCTTGATGGCTTCTATAATCTTTTCAACTTCAATTATTTTCTCCACTTCAACAACTTTCTCAATCTCAATCACCTTTTCTGTTTCAATCACCTTCTCAGCTTTAACTTCTTCATTTTGAACAGTCTCTTCTTTTTTAGTAAGACTTTCACTCTTCATTTTCTTTTGTTCTTTTGCTGCTCGTCTCTCTTTCAGCTTCTCCAAGCGATCTGCAAAATAAAATTGAAAACTTTCAGGAGATAAATGAGATTTTGCAACATTAATATGTCTTTCTTCCTCATCATCACCACTGTCATCAGTTGGTGATTGATCAAAATCTATTGTCTTTTCAGAACTATCATCTGAAGAACCAGAATCAGATGGTGTTTGATCAAAAACAGTTGCTCTTTCTGAACTTTCATCGGATGAAACAGACTCTTCTTCTTGGCTCGAATCATTTCTTTCAAATATTTTCATCCATTCCATAAACAACTCAGGCTTTTGAACTATTTCTGCGATCATAGCTACAACTTTTGAATCAGGTGGAATATATTTATCCCAGCTGAAACCTTCTGCAACTTTTTCATCATCTTGATCAATGATACCATAATAAG